>JBAFWW010028880.1:0-14521 GCA_036873685.1 Agapornis canus
GGGGGCGGGAGGCTCCGACCGGGACGGGGAGGGACGGGGCAGAGAGGGCGGAGCAAGGCGGGGCCGCGTGTGGAATCGCGGCGGGGCCGCCCGGTGCGGGGAGCGTGGTTGTGCTGTGCTCCGCTGTGCTCCGCCCCTCGGGCCCTCCCGGCCTCACCTGTGCGCTCCCGCCTCTCCTCTCCTTCCTTTTCCTCCCGCACATAAGCGCGGTCGCGCAGCGCTTTGAAATGAAGTGCACGGCGGGCATCGCCGCTCTCCGCCGTTCGGTCGCCCCGTCGCCTCCCATTAACGCCGAAATGGCACAGCAAGGGAGCGTGATAAATGGCACAAGGGAGCGGGTGGTGGGCGCTCAGCACATTCATAGCGGTGAGGCACTGGCACAGGCTGGCAAGAGAAGCTGTGAATGGTACCATCACTGCAAGTGCTCAAGGCCGGGTTGGATGGCAACCTGGTCTAGTGGAAGGTGTCCCTGCCATGGCAGGCTGGTTGGAACTGGATGATCTTTAAGGTCCCTTCCAACCCAAACTATTCTATGATTAACAGCAGGAAATAGCTCTCCTAAAACTCTGCTACTTTGGCCCGGTATCCCAGCCCCACCCAAGGGGATCATTGACTACCCCAACCCACAGGGACTTCCATTCAGGAAAGGATAGAACAGCACTGGTCAGTAAAAGTGTGCAGTGCTGGGTGTCAGTCAGTTTCTGTGTGAACAGGCACACACGTTAGTAAAATATTTAGCTCACACTAATTAATTTATTGCTGCATTTGCAGTCTGGGAATGAACATACTCCTATTTGCCCAGGCAAGTAGTCTGTACTCACCTGCACTGTAAGGCTGCTGAGCACATGGCCTGTATTTACCATGGTGGCATCAGTTTGAAGTTCCTCAGCTATCAGAGGCCGCAGCTCAGTAATTCCTCAGTGTTACCTTCCAGGCCTGAGCAGTCCAGCCCAAAATGCTTCCAAAGTAGGTGCATTGCCAGCATTGAGTGCCTCACTGCCTTAATAACAAAACTAGACACTGGCCAGCAGCCTCCAGAAAAGAAGGTTCGGAATTTATTAGCTAGAAGAAAGAAGGGAGCCCAGGCTTGGTAACATACTTATTTTGTATCTCCAAAAAAACAGAAGCTGGCAGCAATGAAATGAGGAAGATTTGTTTTCAGAAGTATTTTTTCTTACTAGTATACAGCTCACGAATTTACAAGGTACTACAAACAGCAATAATAAACAATTATGTGTATTTTAGACCAAGCTAACTTTTTTTATATACCCATATTTCACTATTTCCCACAAGGAAAAAGAAAAGATTTCTCAAGAAAAAAACAAGGTACCTGTAAATAGTTATTATCATTATTCGAACCGCATTTAACATTTTTCCTCAACTTTAATCTGTGCAGTACTTGTGTAACAGGGACTGGGTCTTACAGTTCTGCATCCCAGGATGGAAGGCCTTGCAGACAGTGCAGTACATTTTTGCACCTCAGAAAAGCCCTGAAGATGAAAGTGCCAAGTTCTGATCATTCAATAGCTTTCCTGGGTGATTCAGTGCACATTAGTTAATTCATCCTTGATCTGCTTAATTCAAACCCCTGCATGATGTCTTAATGGTTCTTACTTGTAAAGAGATAATAATAAAGCAAGCAAAGCATTGTGGTGGCTGAAGATGTGAATCTGTTGAGAATCGCAGATCATGGGTGACAAACACCATCAGACCTCTCCCATGAGGACAGGCTGAGAGAGTTGGGCCTGTTCAGCCTGAAGAAAAGAAAGCTCCATGAAACCTCATAGCAGCCTTCTAGTATCTAAAGGGGACTTACAAGAAAAATGGGGACAGACTTCTGAATAGGGCTTGTAGTGATAGAATAAGGGCTCATGGTTTTACACTAAAGGAGGCTAGATTCAGACTAGGTACAAAGAAGACATTTCTTGCCATGACAGTGCTGAAACACTGGAACAAGTTGCCCAGAGAGATGTCCCATCCCTGGAAAGCTCAAGGTCAGGTTGGATGATTTATTTGCAGATCTCCCTGCTCATTGCAGAGGGGTGTGGACTAGATGACTTTTGAAGGTCCCTTCCAATCCAAACCATTCTATGAAACCACCAGCATCAATACCCATTAGCATAAGGCAGTGCTGAGTAGTAGGCTGGTAGTGTTGGAAAGATAAAGTCGGTGTTTATGCCTCTTTGTTTACATTATGATGACACCTGTACTATGAAACAGCATTTGTGGTTAGAGGAGCACTGCTTGGGCATTACCTTCTGCCTTGCTGCTCTTTGGATGAACATGCTTCTCTGCCCATGTGTCCCCTCTGTATGCTGGATTTTCAATGCCCAGTCAGCAAAAAAACACCCTAATGCAGGAAGCCCAGATTCCAAATGTAACCTAGCTGCTTTTCATACAGTTCTTCCATGAACAGGACAAGAGATGTGCTGACCCACATAACCCCATGCTGCTCAAAAGTCAGTTCAGACAAAAATCATCATTTCTCACTGCTGGATATCTTGCAGCAATGTGGGGCCCAGGGATCGAAAATCACCACATTGCCTTGCCTGATGCAAGGAAATGCTAAGTGGAAAAGAAAGCCCTTTCTTTTGTAAGCTGTACTGAGAGGATTAGTCATTACAGAGGTTACACAAGACCGCTATCGGGTAGCAATAACTTTGATCGCTAAAAGCTGCAGTCAAGCTGATAAGCAGGAGCAGAGACCTGGTATATCCCATTTCAAATCTCCCTGTGTAATCCCAAGGTCCTGATTTTATAATCTTGCTCTGAAAGCACCTACGAATTATTTCTCAAAAAGAAACACATTTCAGTTTAACCTGATAGCATTTCCTTTTTTTCTCTTTTTTCCTTTTTCCTCTTTTTCTTTTCCTTCCCTGTTTTAGACAGAAGTAGCATCATTATCTTCTTTGAACTGTGGAGTGCCAGCAGAAGAGTGATTGAATAACAAGATTGCACACTACCTCAGGGAAGCAGAATTCTTTTCCTGGTATGTTTCAAACATGCCCCTCTCCAGAGCAGTCCTCTCCCAGCTACTGATCAAAGATGAGTTTTCCAAGCTAGTTATTTAGACTGTAGGCTTCTCAAGGTAAGAGCTGTAATTTTTATATCTGAGTCTTTAGGCACAAGTCCATCAGGGGAAAACCCCATCCTACTCTTCAATATTCTGTGCATGTGCATGCTTTAGGTCTGTCTAATTTTGTACCCCAGTGATTGACAGAATGAGCAAATAATAGCTAGCCCAACTTTCAAGTCAAACAACAAAGTCCCCACCTGGTTGTACTTCTAAAACCTACATTCATCTACAAATATCTTGATTGCTGCAGACCATTGATGTCATCTGGAATGTGGTGCACACTTTTCTGTGTAATGCAGAATAAAAAAGGAAAGGGAAAGGGAAAGGAAAGGGAAAGGAAAAAGTCCATAAACCTCTTAGGTAACATTAAGAAAGGAAGGATAAGGGGGATACAGAAAAAGAAGCAGTGAAGAAATGGACTGAGTAGATGTAGAGCCCTTGAGCTTTGACCTTAGTAAACACTTTATTCCTTAGTACACGAAAACAATGCTGTTGTAAGGCTCTGAGCTCACCTTACCTTGTCTCCTTGTCTTTCCTTTGTTCTTAGCATTTCTCGGTTTAGAATGGACTCATAGTTGATAGGATTGCAATATAACTAGGAGTTTCATGTATCTCATTACGTGGAGATTGACTGCTATAATAATGCACATGACCATTCGTCAATGTTTTATCATGATTTCAGAAACCATTCCATATTCAAGATGACATGAAATACCAAATGGATTCTTTGCCAGTAGAGTATCTTTATTGCCCCTTTCTGCGTAGCCCATCGTGTTGTTGCCTCAGTTCACAGATCAGGCAAGCTGTTACTCAGCAGACATGTGAGGTTTTTCCCGCAGAAATTGCATCTTAATTCAAGTAGCAGCTCCTCGGTGCTTTGGTGCTGATGTGCTGTACTAACCAGTGACTGCAAGCCCTTTACTATTTTCATTATCTCTAATCCGAGGAGAAAATATATAAGAAGACATATTAAAGAAACATTTTCTCTCTGTATGTTCCTCTTGTGAGGAAAATGACTACATTTCTCTAAGAACTTTGGTCGGGTTTATCTACAACTCCTTTGGCAGTACCTTTGAAAGGCTTCAGTACACTAGGCAGACATATTTAGCTTGTTCATTTTCCTTTCTTTTGCTGAAATCTAAGTGCTTTGGAGTTATCTTTGTTGTTAACTAATTACATTATACAAAAATACTCAAAATCAGCCCCAGCACAGTTTTTAAAGGGATGGCCGGGGGGACAGATGGGGACACAGCATTTTCTACCCTGAAGCTTCTTAGGTTGGAATGTGATTTTAATGTTAGATTGCTTATTTTTATTCCAAGCTCAGCTGCCTTTGTGTGCATGCTCCTTCTGAGCTCCTCCAAGAATAAGGCCCTGTTGTGACAGGGACTGTAACACATCTTAGGAAACACAAGGCTGTTTTGCCACACAGAATTAAGGGCCATCAGGTGCAGGAAACAAGAGGGGCAGACTGGACCTGGGTTGCAAGATACTCTCCAAGCAAAGTGACCATCTCTTGCACTGCCACAGGTCCATCTGAGTGCCCCTGTGTTATCATTATGTGTCCTTCCCGTTCTGTTTAACCTAAAAAGAAAGCAGTGCATTCCCCTTAATGTACCTCCATTTCTACAAATTGGGATAGAATCACAGAGTCATAGTTAGGGTTCTAAAGGACCTTAAGATCATCTAGTTCCAATAGCTCTGCCGTAGACAGGGACATCTCTATCTTCAGTAGATTTCTTCCACTCTATTTTTGTCTCATTAGATTAGATATACCTATTGATTAGATCAAAATCAAGGGAATATTGTGTGCATAAAATACATGAAAACTGTGTATCTTAAGTTTCAGTGGTTTTTTATAGCTTCATTATAAAACCCCAGAAAATTGAACTGTATTAATAGAAATGCTGACATCCCTTTGGCTGCAGTTACATTAATTGAAACCACCATAATTTAGCATCATTCTGAAGAATATAACCTCTAAAAGTACATTAAATAAGAGTGCATTAATGAGCAATTATACTAATCAATTTACCCTCTCAACATAACTCTCTTAACTGCAACAAAGAAGACCATCAACAATAGAAATACCTTTGAACACATGGACTTCTGGCCAATACCACGAGTCAATCCTCTGCAAGGGCAGGCGTAAGTTGCTAGTCAAAGTCACTCCTAGTACAACTTGTTTTCTGTTTCTGTTTATTTCAGTCTTTCAGTTTCTTTCTTTCACTCGTGGCTATTTTTTCAGTTCTGTTCCATTCTCATTTGAAAAGCCAATATGCTGTACATCGGCATAGGTTTGTGGCTAGACACATAAATACCTAATGCTTGTACAATTATAGGATAAGTATATTTTATCAGCAAGTTTATCAATTATTGGCTAGAATAGGGAACAGGATACCTGTGTTAACACAACATATAAAGTTGGGTAACTTGCCTGGTTTCAGTAACTTGGTTTATTCTATGCAGTAGGGAAAAAAATAATATCTTCCATCATATGGACATTATTTATTGGGTGAAATTATACAATATTCAGACAAAGACAATTTGAAAACACTTGAAAAATGACAGCACTCACTACTCTATAAAAATAGTTCCCTGTTGAAAGGGTATTTCTTTGTAAGTCTTCATTTTAAGGGTAGGCAGTGGGAGAAGATGCAGCTTTGTCTTACTAAAATTAAAAGTATCTCCTTAGTACCCTGTGAATGCTCCCAATATGGAATGAATACAAACCAAATGAGAAATTAAAAAAAAACAACAACAAACCCAAAACCAACCAACCAAACAAAACAACAAAACCAAAAACCCCCACAGTTTTTCACAAACCATCATTGTATTTTACATCTATTTGCCTCACTTTAGATCAAACAATTAGGTACGTGTCACTGTTTCTTTGTCATTTCTTGGTAAATGATCAATGTGGATGCTTTGTACTTGACCCCTTAAGAAGTTCCGTAATTAGATGTAGAATTCAAGATTTTACATACAAGATGGCACAACTGTTAATAAAATCCCTCTCTGCTGGAAAACACCATTCATTAGCATCTTTACTGGGATAATGGCACCCCCTGGGACACCAAAAGCATCAGCAGAAACCTGTGCTATGGATGACCTGTCCCGTTTTCCCACCCAGTAAACACTTTCCGTCTGATTAAACTTCCCCATAGGCTAGACTTGGTAGCTTGTCGGTTTTTTTTGCCTTCCCAGATCACATGTGCACATGGGTTGTTACCAAGGCTGAGACAGGACGCAGGCTTGAAATGCTTTGGCATTGATCCCTCCAGCTGCAAGACAGCTGCAATCCAGAAGCTGCATAGCACCACACTCTCTGCCCTGAGCAGACCCTCACATATTTAGCTTCCAACCACAGATGGACACCCTATGGCCAGGAGAAGGCTTGACCAGGTTTTGCCATACCATACCTGTCATCACGAGCATGCCCTCAGACCCTCTTGAGAACACCACTGGGCTTACAAGATTACCATTAGTCACCTATTTTACAAAACATGTAAAGTTTTTTATGTGCTGAAATCCTAAATAACTTTTAATTACTACTAAGTGGGGGTTTATTTCCTAGAAATAAACCTTTTAACTAAAACAAAGTCACAGTGATAACATTAGATATGAACCATACGTGTGTCTACATTTTTAATGCTGAGCAAATAAATAGCTCTTATTAGAATACCAAATTTTATACGCACCAAAGACTTTAGTTATAGGTTAGCTTTGCGGTGTCTGGTTTTCTGCGGCTGAAGGAGAGGCTCTGCAAGCTGTGGCATCTGTGGCCCATTTGTGCTGCCTAGGGCATCTCACTCTGTGCCACTCCACATTTTCACACTCATTTGATGAAAATTCAGCCTGATGAAGTCAGTTATAACAAGGTACAGTTAAAGCTATACCAGCTAATGATTAAATCATCTTGGCTGAAGCCCCTCATTCCCTTCCTGAGCTCCTCCTGGAGCCGGCAGTAGTGGGGCTGCCCCAGGGGCAGAGATCAGCTGCTTTGCCTAGCCACCCTGCTCCCTGTGCCACTGGTGGGGAGGCAATGTGCTGGGGTGCCTCTTGAGACATTTCTCCTGTGTGTGTAGCCCTCTGTCTGCTTTGTGCAGGCAGGGCGGGCCAAAACTGAGACCTGAACCTAGTGAGCACTGTAGTATGAGTATCTGATACTTTGTTTTAGTCACTGGGAGTGTTTGAAAGGAGCACATCAATAAGATCTCCAGAAGCAATGGGGAGCCACAACGCCCAGCAGACTGGGCAGTGTTGACACAGATGAGCTTTACACCTGGGACAGGCAGGACTGCAAATGGTGTCCTTGCTCATCCCACACCAGGCATGCTGGCCTAGGCTGACTCCTGACTGCCACAGGAATTACCTGCCCAGTTAAGGAAAAGAGTTTGGTTCAAAGTACACAGTTCTTCAGGGAACAAGACATTTTCTAAGAGACATTTGCCAGTTCCTCATATTATTTTGCAGCTAGTTAAATAACTGCTGTGTGAGAAGCTCTGCAGGCAGTAATTATTGCTCCATTTTCTTCTATTAGGCAGTCCTGAACTGAGCCATGAAAATTGCTTTGAAATCACAGCAGACAAAGAGGAAACTTTTGGACATCATTTATTTTGGGATGTTCCAAAGCTATCTTCCAAACCAAAAAAGAAGTCCAGCCCTGCCAAGTCCTTAATCACTAAAATGAAGAAAGAGACCACAAAACTGAATGAAAAGATGATTGAAACAATTTTCCTACTCTAAAATAATCCTTTTTTGGAGTTACTGTCAGAAGAAAATGAGGGAGCAACGAAAACCCTTAATAAATCACTGATGTATCTAGCTGGAGGTGACCCACAGAGGCTAAGCATTTGAAAAGAGAGCAGTGCTGGCGCTTGTCCTTGCTGGGAAAGAACTCGTACATGGACTTTGCATTTCAGAAAATAAAGCCTTGCTAGCATTTCCAGAGAAATTTCCAGCCGTGAGAACAAGGATCCTCTTAAGAGTTTCGCTATATTATGCTATTATAACATAAGTGCAACATAATATCCCAGCACTTCTGCTTCAAGCACTTACAGACTTATCTTGAAAACGTTTACCAGGTACAGGACAACAGTATTATTTATAGTACAGAGGTACCAAAGGGCTCACTCTGTTAGGATCCAATGCTATTTGGCTCAAGAGTATGTAAATGCAGAGCGGTAAAGTCCCTCAACCATACAGCTTGTGCCTGGCCCAGGACAGAAGGTATGTTTTAGAACTCTGTGAATATGATCTGACAAATGCTGTAGCTACTGTCAAAAGGACTGATGTATATTTAAAACACAAACATACGCAAGCTCTGGCAAACTCAGAGTTTAAATCTAGTCTGAAATATGATGCTGTGAATATGAATAAAAAGACAACAGCAAACCAAACTGTATGATTTGGAAAGCTAGCTGGGAACGAAACTTATTTTAGCACACCCTGCAAAACATTGACTATGAAATATAAAATCATGTCCTTGCCCTGAAGTAGCAATCACCAGCTAGCAGCATTCTGTCAGCATCAGACCAGAAACAGTCCTGACAAGGGATGTGAAGAAGGGGAGTGCAGTAGAGGATGAATTTCAGCAAGTATATGACATACTATGGATGCAAATGTCTCTGGAAGTTACCAAACACAAGAGCACAGTTCCCAGAAAAGACCCCTGCAGGCTCACTCTCCACCCTCCTCCCTTCATCACTGTGCTTGTTTCAAGTGTTTGTGTGTTTTAAACTCACTGGCACATGTTACTTGGACTGTCTGGGTGGGATTCTATAAACACATTCGAGCCAGGGACCCCACTATCCCAGGCACCCCTTTACCTCATTTACATCCTTAACCTCTGGGTAAAGGCTTCTGCACTCCTACTATAGACAACCCTGCCTCTCAACCTGACTTCAGCCAAGCTGGTGGCACTGGCCAGGGGGAGATGCTTTTACTTGTGACTAATCTGTCTTGTTTGTTAGCTTTTTCTTACGCAATCCTTAAATTCCAGCTTTTGTATTTTGAAGCATGTCCTCCCTGTCATGTGTGTGGTACTAAAGCCCACAAGGTACTACTCAGTAGCATTATTTTCCTCAGGAACTGGGAGAGTTTACTTTTCCACAGAAAGGGCTTTGCTATTTTAAGTGTGGAATGAGGTGCATGACTGCTCCTGGAGGTCTCACTCCAAAAAAGAGAGTAAAGCAAAACCTTGGATGTCTCCCAGCATGGGACTGAGCCCAAAGGGGTCTTCTTTGCCAAAAAGTATCAGAAAAGCCTCAACTGTGCATTCTTAAGAAAACAGAGAGAACTATTAAAATATCATAGGCAAGAGCATCACAGCAGGCTCTAAGATGCATCTTATGAGATGCCCACAGCCCACCACAGGGATAAATATAGAGGCTGTTGTGCTGCAAATGAGTCTGCCTCCAGGAGTGCTCTGGCAAGATCTGCAGGGAACAGCTTTGAGATGACCAGCAAGATCTGGGCACATACACATCTCTTCACATTCTAACATTTTGCTGTTTCCCTGTGCTCCGTTACATACCTCCACTTGTCAGGTAAAAGCTTTGGGCCATTTCAGTCCTGTGTTTCTGCAGTGCCAAGACCTCAGCTGCCAAAGAACGTGACTCCTCCATCCTGTGGTTCACTAAGAGTCACGAATAATAATAACAAGGATACATGTTACAACTGCAGCTCAGAGAGGCTTTTTGTTCTGTTTCTTCTTTATACCTCCTTGGACATGAATTGTAACTACAACAGGTCAAAAAACCCCAAGCAAAACACTTGAAGATTGTGATTTTTAACTTAGATGCCATTAAAACACTCTGCCCACCTCAAACAATAGCTGATTCATTTGTGAAAACTGATTTATTTATAAAGATGCAAAGTGCAAAGCTGCACCAAGATCTCAGAGCAAGGGACTGAAACAAACAGTACGTTATGAAACCTTCCACTGGAACCTGCAGAAGATGAAGTCTGTGGCAGAGGGAGAAACACAACAGGCAGAACATCCCAAGCCTTAGAACAAGTGGGTAAGGGCTTCTTCGGATTCCAGAAATAAACCACTTCAATAGCTCTTTTTAAAATATCTGTTGGCCTCATTTGTAACACTGTCAAATGCCACAAATCTTCCAAAGGACCTTCCTCTGTTTCCTCACTCCACATCTCTTTCCCACGAAAGCCAAAGCCTGTATTTGTTTTTAGGAATAGCAACCAATAAACAGAGGCAGAGTAACACTAGCAACAGGAAAGAAACGTTACCCACATATAAAGGAAAACAAAACCTTCTCAGCAATGCCTGAAGAAGCCTACAAGTCCTAGGGCTGATCCAAAGCTGTCATTAATAATTAATATAACACTAATTTTGGGGTGCTCTCCCCGATACACATTCAAGATTACACCATTCCTGCATGACACAACTTTATTTGTAGAGCATTTCTGTGGGTGGTGAAGTAATTCAGATGCTCTCTGCATTCTCCTTAAAGGACCTCCTCTCCAAACACAAACCGTGCCCAGCTTGGTTTCAGTGCTGAGCTCTGCTTTTTTCCTGAGCGTCACTTGGTGCAGTGAGAAGGCAACAACCACAGAAAGCAGCAAGGATCCTTGATTAACTCTGCACCCCCACAGCCTGACAGCAGCAGAAGCATCTCTGCATCCCTCACATGCACCAGGCACAGTGGGACAGCACCAGCCCGTGCCCTGGCCTTACTAGTTTTGGCCCCAGCCCATCACTACAGTCTTTACCAAAGTCAAGCCTCTACTTTTTCTTCCTTAGCAAGAATTTTCCATTCACTGTTTCAGAAGGAAACCATCCACCTTCCTCACCAGGAGAGGCAGGAAGAGGTCAGGGAGAGTGAGCTGTAAGCGCTATGTAAGTCTTTATGTTTGCCAGACGCTGGAGTAACTGCGAGTCTCCCTCTGCTGCAGGGTGGGGGTTTCAGAACCACCAGCAGAGACAGCCCCTTGCTGTCCCAACAGAGCCAGACCACTGGAGGAGTTGTGCCTGTCCACTGTTCTGCTGCCTAAGAATTGTCTAGCCCTTGCAGGCTGCCACAAAGAGGCTTTTCACAGAGGTCCAGATTTCCTCCAGAGCCTTTCCTGTCTTTATATACAGGAACTCTAAGGTTTAGTCTGGGTAGGTCTGCAGATTGCCAGGGGGCTCTAGGGCAAGAATTCTGTCAAAAAACATATGTTGCAATGCATTCTCAAAAGGGCCTGCTTTCTGGTTTGTTTAATCTTTCCTGCAATTTAACTTCTTAGCCCCATCTCCTTTGACTGTGCATGATTTATCTTCAGACGATATTTGCCTTTTGTGGCAGTTGTGATCCAGTTTGCTCTGGAACTGCTCCGTTACTTTGGATGTGTAGAGCCGAAGACAACTTGCAGGACCAAGGGGGTGCCCAACCAGGCAGTTCTGTGACAGCACTGAGCCACAGGGTAGCTGCCAGCTGACCAGACACTTCCCTTGCTCTCTTCAGTTTTTCTACTGGGTCTGCTGCTCCAGCACCACTGTTGAGCTGACTCCAAAGCAGGCTGCTTCAGCGCTAACGGCAGCAGTGGGATGCCAAGGCAAAAATAGCCAAAGCATTGCCCTTTTGGCCACCAGGGTATCTATTCAAGCATAAACCTGTACCGCACCACAAGTATGACGAGAAGAAGAGCCAAAAGCAGATGGATGAATGGATCCAGGCAACAAAACCAGTGGTGGTGACCTCAAACTGGTCTTGTCTCTGCACATTATTTTGAGACACAGGAAAAGGATACAATAACACACACATTGGTATCCAGTCCTCTTTAGTCACCCAAGAAGTGGTGACATATGGGGCTGATGAGACACTTACAGGCACCCAAGGCATCTCAGGTAGCACCAAAGGGCTACATTTAAACAGCAGAATCCCGCCTGCAGCTTCAGACACCAACCTAAAACTGTCAAACACCTAGACTGCCCAGGACAGAGCAAAGGTCCCTTGAAAACAGGGGAAGGGCCACTGCTTCCATCTGTCTGGCTGCTGCTGTGTGCGAGGGGAGAGCAATATTACCAGCTGATAGCAAGCTCATCTTTTTCCTAACTATCATGCACAGGTTTCTCTCTAATTCTACAGAGAAGGCAGATACCTATTATTTCTTTGAACTGGAACAGGCCTTCTCTCTCTCTCTGATTACATATGCATAGGCAATGAGGCCAGCACACCACAGTAATATTATCTGACCCCACTTCTACAGATATTCCACAGGAATATAAATGCTGTCAGATTCCCCAAGAGGCAGAGATACCAAATGAATAAGAGAGCACTGAATCCATGTCACACACCTGCATTAACCACACCTGGCACACATAAGGACAGCACTGTATTCAATAAAAAATGGAGTATCTGGACACAGAGCATGTAGAGGTATCTGTAATAGGGATGGCCTAGTGATAGAAAAGGAGTGAGATTTGAAGAAATGTGAAATAGGTTTTATTGGACTAACTGTACACTTAGGAAAGGTAGGCAAGTTTTCAGGCACAAAACAATCAGGAGGCTGTTGCTTTCATGCACACAGAACAGCATCTGGTACAGAATGCTAGCAGCAGCAGTATGGAAATGAGGGCAGAAGCATTACAGAGGAAATTACCCATAGATTCTCATAAAATTAAAAATCCTTCATTATCATGATGGGTTAACTTGGGACGCTTCTGGAATTTTGCGATCCATGCACATGCGTGATGAAATTGATGCTTTTTACAAACAGTCCTGCTACCATGCTAGGATGAATTGCTAGGATGGTTTCTAGTTTTAAAACTACAGTGCAGCTAGGAAGAACTGCAGCACCAAGAAGATTTCATTTTAGTGAAGTTGCCATTAATGTTTCACCTAGTATGAGCCAGTTTCTCCTTCACATAGAAAAATGTATCCTTAAATGCTCCATGTTCCATGATTGCACTAACAGAATTCAGAGCAATTAGTGATGTGTTTCTTTTGTACAATAACAGACTGAACACCTGTCTTTTTTATAACTACATGATTATATTTTTGTTAAGAGTACAATAAAGAAAGTCAAATACTGACTTGTTTGGAAAAGTAGATTTAAATCAGAGGGCCAGTAACATAAAATCCATTGCTTAGTTCGTTTGTGGATTAGAAGTCATTCTTGAGCTGAGGTTAGTTTGGGTGGGACAGCATTACAAGTGTTTGAGCCATGAGAACAGCATTCTTCATATAGCTGTTTGCAGCTAACACAGTGGGTGGGATTCCCAGAGGAAACTATCAAGTAACATTA
This sequence comes from Agapornis canus, assembly GCA_036873685.1. NCBI lineage: Eukaryota > Metazoa > Chordata > Aves > Psittaciformes > Psittacidae > Agapornis > Agapornis canus. Next base: position 13,331 of record JBAFWW010028880.1, read on the forward strand.
CCGTATGTTAAAATAACTTCAGTTTAAAGCCCCAAAAGCTATAATCATTGATAGGACTCTGCCTGAAGAACTCAAGTGCTCAAGAAGCAGTTGTTCCAGTGACAAAATTTTCACAGCAGCAGGCATCAGATGTTCATATACTCAGTACAAAAAATAAGTACGAAAGGCTTTATAACACTTAGAAAAGAAAAATAAAGGTACGCTGATGAATGCAAACTACCATGCAAGGTAATTATACAGATTACATTCTGACTATCCTTTCCACAGAGATAGCAGGGGCTTACCATATTCCTCCCTACTTATCTTTAGAGATTGAACATGCATGGAATGCAGAATGTTTTTATCTTGAAGCACCAAATTCCTTAAAATACCAGACCTTTGATCTCTCTGACCTGAAGTGACAGTAACAGAACTTAGGAGACAACAGCTGAATTAGCCATTAGTCATTAGCCACAGCACACTTGCAGTAACAAATGCATAAATGTACTGTATTTTTGAATGATTCAAAGAATTATGTGAGTGTAAGGCTTGCTTTGAGACTGGAATCATACAGAATGAAGTTTTTTCAGAGGTAGAAAATTAAGTTCTTACTAAAAGAAATGCAATAAAGTTGTGTTTTATAGTACCTATATCAGTAACTAAATATGAAGTTAAACAAAATGCTGTACATCTCTATTTAAAATGTCACATGGATATTATTTAGTCTAATCCTTTGGGTTTTTCTTGATATAATTTCCCTGCAAGCACAGTATTTGGCTAAATTAGAGATTACATGCAAAAACAGCACTTGATCTTGACAGCTTTGGCACATGCGCTTAGGCATTGTCAGTGACAGAAAGAGATATGAGAACTGGGTACATGTAGGCGTCACATGCCACAACACTACCCTTTCTGCATGCACTTGCTTCTGTGACTCCCAGTACCACCTGCCTCAGACTACAGGAAAGTCAAACCTCCTCCATTGCTCTCTACTTGGCAAGATATTTCAGGATGATGGCAAGGGCTGTGATGAAGAAACTGGAGTGTTGTGGTTTAAACCCAGCCACGCAGCTCGTTCACTCGCTCAACCCTTTGTTGCCCTCCCCTCCTTCCTCCCTGCTCCCGGAGGGATGGGGAGGAGAATTGAAGGAATGCAACTCCCACGGGTTCAGATAACAACAATCCAGTAACCAAGGTACAACACAAATCACT
>JBAFWW010028882.1:0-17220 GCA_036873685.1 Agapornis canus
CCTGCTTGTCAGCTTGAAACTCTGTTGGCGAGTTTGTTCCTGGAGTTTTCTCCGATTCAATTGGCGGGTGGGTGAGCAATTGTACTGTGCATCACTTGTGCTATTGTATTCTTTTCCTTTTCCCTTGTTAGTTTCATATTCTCTCTCCTTGTTTTTTTCCCTTATCACTGTTATTAATAATGGTAGTAGTACTAGTTCTGTATTCTTAGTTACTGGACTGTTCCTATCTCAATCCCTCCGAGAGTGAGGGGAAGGGAAAAAATGGGGAGCGGGCGAGCAGCTGCATGGTCCTGAGTTACTGGCTGGGCTTAAACCATGACAGGCCATCAATTTTTCCTGTCTTGTGTTGTCTTCCTTTGCAGGCAGCCTGCCTTTGCTGATTCCATTCAAAACCCTTCAGAGAAGCTTCTTACATTTGGAAGTTTGACAGCTTTATGGACCAGTGTATAGAAAAGAGCACGCCTGGAGACAGAAATACCTGCATGGATTTCAAAAGGTAGGTCTTGGGTGTAGGCCAAATTAATTTCATAACCCCTGACACTACAAACCAAGGGCAAACCAGTAAAAAGCAGAATAGGACCCCAAAAGCGTACAAGTATGTCCTCAAAAACCATTAATGGCCATAGAAGTGCGTGAAGCTAAGTCTAACCCAGTAAACATCAGTGAACACAGAAACAGCACTTTTAGAAGTCACAGATCAATCAAAGGGACAGACAGAAGATGATAAATAACTAGCAGAATGAACTAAAATATATTGCCTTAGTAAAATTGCTGGGCTTTGTGATGTGCAAAGCAAAACAGGAAGGATGCTTTCTTCACTCCTTTAATCCTCCCTTTTAAAATCAGGAAAACATGTATGTTGTGGAGATGGCATTGTGGGTCTGTTCATGCATCTTTCTAGGAAGAAAGAGACAAATTAAATGAGCTGCATTTATGACATTAGGCTACAGGAAAGTGATTGCTATGTTCATCATAGAAATGGAAACACATTGTCTCATTTCAGCCAGGAGGATTCAGAAGATATGGACAACATAATTGCCCTGTTGTTCAGAGATTCATGAAAAACATGTAAGGTAAAACATCTACGTTTTGTCCCATGTCACTTGAAAATGCAGTTTAGTGTAACAAGTTTTGTCTAGAATGCATGACTGTGCAGATAGATACGACTATACAGTCAAGAGATAGGTTAGAATGTTAGCCTATGTATCATTTTTTTTTTTTATAATCATTTGTAAAGCTATGCTGTCTGCTCTACTTAACCCTTACATGAAGGTAATAGCTGAGCTCAGTTAAGGTTATCAAGGATCACTGTGGAAAGAAGCATTAAATGTGCATTACAACTAGTAACTGAGCAGCTCCAATAGTTCTCAATTATTTTAAAAGCTCTGATTTAAGGCAGCAATATCTAGGGCAGAGTGAGGATAGAGCCTCAGTATTCATATTTGCTTAATTGTGTGTTTGTGAAATTTCTGTTAGATGTAACAAAAACCTCGGGATCTTTTGACTACCCTTCAAAGTTATGAAGAAAGAGACCACCTGTAATAAAAATAGGTTTCTCAGATGAATATCAGTCAACCAAAAATGCATCATTGTTGGAGAGTGGCTTAAATCCTCCACAGAACCATCTATTTAAAAATAAGAAGGACAATCTCTAAGAAGACTGTAATCTGAAAGGAATTTAACCTCAGGAAAACATGCAGTCACACGTCAGAATTGCAGACTCAGGTCAGTCTGATTTTGGGGATTTCCATTGGTAGAGAAGAGGCTCAACCATGGGATCAGACAGACCAGGCTTGATCTTGTGGGAGCAGGAAACAGCTGCAGCCTTGTCCTTCTTTCAGGCTTCTCCCTGATCACTGACTCCTCCCATAGCAGGCTACTCCTCCCTTAACTGTTTGAAACCATTATGACAGCTCTACAAATACTGCTTTCAGAGAACCTTTTAAAACAGAAGAAACCCATTTGTAAGATGTACATGAGGTGAAAAATGTTTTGCTCTTGGGCATCATTAATAGGACAGATACACCCTTCAGCTTTTAATGTAGTGGTTTATCTGTTATGCTCAAAGTCAGTGATATTGATTAGTTGGGTTAAAGTTTGTTTAACTCTAATGGCTGTCACCCACTGTCCAAAATTGCACTTTCTTCAGGCTATATTATTCTCTGATTTCTAGAAAAGCCGTCATGTGATGGGAATCCCTCCTGTTCTTGGGTATCCCTTCCTGTCTGGTTTTACCATTTGAACTCTAAGGTTTCTTATGACACCTGTCGACTAAATCTCTACTGCTACTCAAAGCACTCAGGATTGGCACTCTGTTCATTCCTTTTCATGCAAAAAAATTTGGTTTTATCTAAAATGTACAACTAAATGGTTTAACCAAAGGGAGTTGTACATCAGACTTTGTTTTTTCACTTTTACATCAAAAAGTGTATACTGATATGACCTGATTTGACTCCATAACTACAAGAATTCTTTATCTGGATGAAAAATTCCATGTCAAAAAAAGTAATATTTTAATGCTTGAGGGTCTTGTGGTTTTTTTGGAGCCTGATTCAGTGGCCAGCTTGTATCAGATCAAAGACTATCCAAAAACATTACAGTTCTCTTTAGAAGGTCAACAAATTTTCTCTTCCTCATGTTAAGCTTGGTTCTGTCAAAACTTAAATAATTTCAATGTGAATAACTGCAAAACTCTATTAGCTGAAACTCTCAGTGTTGCATAGCATGAGAGTTTTGTTTATAGTGTCACTGACCTCTCCTTTTTGTTACCTTCTACAGCTAAATTTAGCTGAAACATTTGAAGATATTGTTTATTTTTTTGTTTGTTTGCTTTTATATGTGTAGTAATCGAGTCATTGCTCTTATCATGGCTCTTAACAGATTCAAATGTAATTAAAATAAAACTTTTGGCAATCACAGTGTTCTAATGTAGAAAAACAGATTACATAGTCAAAAGGCAAGTCAATTCATATGGTAATGTGGTTGCCACCTCAGTTTCCTAAAAATGCAGAGTTGTGTAGCTGTGTCAAGTAACTGGTGCATGCACAAAGTGCTGGGGAACTTGTAGCAGTGGAAGATGAAAAACTCTTTGCAAATACAGTGTTTTCTGCGACACCTCAGAGAGGAAATTGTAGTGCTGCTCAGCAGCAAGCCGTTCCTCCTGCAGAAGTCTGAAGAGAGTGTCGCTGGAAAATGAAGCTGTCTGAGGAATTTTTATTTTCCAGAAGAGAAAGCCTCATATGACTGTCAGCTTTTTTCTCACTGCAGTTTGTGCAGGAGCAAAGACATACACCTTTATTTTGTTCAGACCTTCTCAATCTGCATTAGCTATCTAACCCATTTTCTTTATTGTGACATGCTAAGCAGATTTTGCATTTTCCATAAAAGACACGTAAATTTCAGTAACTGATGTGATCTCTGTCTATAATCTTCAGTACTGCAGTTGTCCAGCACAAAGTATGGTGCTGTTTGTATGCTGTTTGCTTCTTGGGAATGCAAAAAATATCTACACTTTTGCAATGACTTCAGCTCCTTGTTTAGTAGCCATATGATGATCAGTTATCCTTCCTCCCCATCACCAAAATTCAGATGTATGCCTGAGGAGATGCTGGGAGATGCTAAAACCATTTAAATGAAACAAGCTTGAAAAGCGTAACAAAATATAACACACAAGCAGCATTTGTTTTAAATGAAATACACAGAGACGTTCTAGCCCTTCACTTGCATTTTGGATGGACTTTTTTTTTTTTTTTAAACTTTAATAAAAGTTTAAAAAAAAACTTAAAAAAAAAAAAAGATGCAATCAGGAAAGCAAGCAGCCACCTATTTTTTTTTTTTTAATAGCAAGGCAGTAGAGCAGTAACACCTTCTGCCCTGACTTGGAGTCAATAACAGAAATTAGGAAGGCCATCTGCAACACTGAATATGCATTTAAAAACTCCATGTGCTTTATGACAAGCATGATGGTATTCAACAGCATTGTTTGCTAAGCTAGCTAGATATAGTCATCTTTTAGGAAATTTAAAGTCCCAGGGACGAAACTTAAAGACTAGAGAATGGCCATATCCTGTGAGCTAGGCAAGCCTGGACTGTTGTCTGGGTTATCAGAAATTGTCCAACTCATTGACCTTCTTCCTGTACCTTGAATTTTTTTTCATTCCACATGTAAATCCAGGAACTCCAAAATTGGTTTTGTTATATGCTCCAGCAACATCACTTGCAATTTACATACTATGTTTTAAGTAGTTTTTGTGTGAATGTGAGCCTGCCTTCAGCGCTTTGGCTGGCTGACCCTGACCCTGAGCTAACCTCAACTTATTTAAGGTATTGTCTAAAAGTTTCATTCTCTAGACAATCCATGACAAGTGTTACACAACCTTATTGGAGAAATTTTACTATAAAACACTGTCATATTTGTTTCACTGGCATCAAGCCATCATTTTACATAGCACCATATGTCTGAATCAGTGAAACATAAGTTGATACATTTCAAGTTTTCATTGGATAATTATTGGTGCATATCTTCCCTTTACTAAAATCAGGATTGGAGCTTTCAAAGTGTTATCTGACTGCATTTACAGGAGTCACAGTCTGTTCTTTGATTTTGACAACTAAGAATCATTTTGTTGTGTTTCTTTTCTAGAGATAAGGCACAAGATGGGGCTGGTTATTGTTTTTATTTCACTTAATGTGTTGATAATCATATCTCTTTTGCTCTTTGACATCTTTGGCCTTAGAATAAATCTTAGCATTTGTGGGTTTAATGACTGAAGTTGAGAGAACACAGCTGAGAAATGAAATGCTTTTGTTGAAGGAAATGTTTTTGGTTTTGTTTCAATAATTTTTTTTTATTTTTATGTTCTGTTGTTAACTCAAACGTAAGTTTCCTGTTTCATTCTTTTTACACCAGACTGAGAAAACTCAGTCCTTTTCTCTGAATATTATGCAGTTCTCAACAGAAATTTTAAAAAATCAAAGTTTCATATTGCTCAATTAAATGTTATAGAGAACTTTGTTAAAAAGTTCAAAATAAACCCTTTGAAACAATTTTTCTTAATTATTCATATTAAGCAAGTAGAAAGGGTAATGTATTACTTTCTTCATCTTTCCTATTTTGCTATTTTTATCAGTGTCACCACACCAGACACAGGATTTTAGGGAAGGATTCTGAATTTCTACAGAATATCTGTTTTAAAATAAAATTCCATCTGACTAATGACTTCATAGGTAATCAGTATTTTTTAATTTCATTGGTTCTTTATCTTTGACCATTTTGATTTCCAAGAAATTATTTTCAAAGCCTTTACGGAATAAAGGAGGCGATGGAAACGTCAGGTGAGGCCATTCTAAGACCCAAGTCAGGAACTCGGCTCCCTCTAGGTCTCTAATTTTTATTTCCATAGTAAATACTGGTTTATCCCTGTTGTCTTTTCTTGGCAAGTTTCCAAATTCTTGTTCTAATACTCTTTCATAAATTGACTAATGAATTCCAGGTGGCACTTTAGCAAAGGCTTCATTGAAGATCAGCTCCAGTTGATTGACTTGTAAGAAAATGGGTATTTTTGTGTAAGCTAGCTCTCTATGGAAAATTATGAGAGATACCATGTCTATACGGTATTTCTGAGAAAACAAACAGACAAACAAACAAACCAGCCCCCTCCCCCCCAAAGAAAACCAAAAGAAAACCAAAACAAAAACCAATAACCCACAAACCAAAAAAATACGCCAAACCAAAATGAAACAAGACAAACCTAAAAAAATCAAACTAAATGCCACATAACACTTTCATACAATTTTCCAATTTACTTCCAATTCCTGCAAAAAAATAAAAAGTAAAGCCATTCATATTACAAAATCTGATCACTATGTTTGTCCACAGAACTTGTTTGCTTCTGTCTCTCTGTTCCACCTCTTCCTTACTGAAGAATAGAGAAAGACCCCATTCTAAGTCCTATAACTCTTACAAGTATACATCTATAGTAGCTGTTGGTGTTATACCATATGACCCGGCAACTATTATAAAGCTTCCCACATTCTGTGTCTGAAAATCTAGATTATCAACAGGTCTCCTACTCTTTTCACTCTGAGGGACTCTGAGAGTGTGGTTTCAATGAGCTAAACACGGGACTTTTCAGAAGCACTACAAAAACCATGTGCCAAAAGACATTGTAAAAACATGCAGCGAACAGTAATGATGGAAGATTCAACATTTTTCATGGTCTTGGCTGTTCCACAAAGATTCAGTATAAAAAGTTTGACTCTATGGTTGTAATTAAACTGTGACTTGGATTAAATTAGTATCCTGTTCCCTGTGAGAAACAATGGCAATTTATCCAAACTAGGTTTCTTAAATGTGCCACACTGAATTCTAAAATGCAGATGCAGTTTTATTTGGAGAAAATTCTTGTTTGATATCTTTGTCAGCAACATAGACAGTTGGGTAAAGTGAACCCTCAGCAAGTTTGCTGACAACACTAAGTTATAGAGTCATAGAATAATTAGGGTTGGAAAGGACTTTAAGATTGTCTAGTTTCAATCCCCCTGCATAAGCAGGGATACCACACACTAAACCATGCCACCCAAAGCTTCGTCCAACCTGGCCTTGAACACCACCAGGGATGGAGTATTCACAACCTGCCTGGGCAACGCGTTCCAGTGCCTCACCACCCTAACAGTAAAAAACTTTCTCCTTACATCCAATCTAATCTTCCCCTGTTTAAGTTTGAACCCGTTACTCCTTGTCCTGTCACTACAGTCCCTAATGAAGAGCCCCTCCCCAGCATCCCTATAGGTCCCCTTCAGATACTGGAAGGCAGACACAATTCCTAGAAGGATTAAGTTAGATCAGCTTAACACTAAACAGTATGCTCTATCCCCAAAATAAAATAAAAAAGACAAAGTAATTTCTATGGGTTCATTCACTGTACTGAAAAGCATCACATGATTTCTCAAGTCCCAATTAAAAAAACCAGCACTGCTCATAAATGAACCATGCACAGACAATCTGTACATGATAAAGATCCCTGACTGACCACAGACAGTGTTGTCAGGTTCTGTTAGGCAAAACAGTTTACACATGGGGGTGGAGTTTGCCTGTTTGCTTAGCCTTAGGATAAGTGAATGTACCCAATTTTTTTCTTCTGAAGATCTGATTGCTTCTGACAGTTTACTAGAACTGCCCTGCTTCTCAAGAAATGCAAGAGAAAGCCAAGCTTACAAAACATGCATCGATCTTAACATGATTCACTCTTAAAATATATGCCTAATCACAATTTAGGTATAATTAATTTTCCTTTTCCCAGTTCTTCAACAAAGAGAGTAAATCCTACTTTCATGCACGTGAATGAAGGTTTCACTATTCACTACGATACATAGTCACATGCTACTCTTGCACTCATTTTATTCTCTGGAATTCAGAAATAATGCCCTTTTGCTACACTTCCATTAATACTTACAACTGTCTGAGCTTATAGTCTGTCCAGGCAGAAGAAGAAAACTCTCACTGTAGAGCTCAACTGACACATACTTATCTATGCATACAGAGTAAGCACCCCTAACACTAACCTAGCTTATACTGATGATGCTGTGGTGTGCTCTCTCAGTAGTCCTTTTAATTTGGATTCTCTTCTGCTCCCCAAGTAAAAAGGAAATAGTATAGCAAAGGTTACTTACAGTAAGGGAGTTCATAAGATTTGGTTTCATTTCTTCTCACACAATATAAAAATGTATATAGTGATATTTATGTTGAACTTCATCTAAAATTAAGGTCAAGAATCTTTCCTTTACCAAACTAAATGCCTTAGAGACCCAGTTCCTTCTAGTCTTCACCTTTAACATGAATGCAGGAACTGCTTCATGCGCCCGTCCAACAGTTTCAGGCAGCAGTACAAGGGTGCCACCTACAGAGTAAGAGGGAAACTGCATGCATGTATATTTTAATCACTTTTGGCTCTAGCATTAGCCAGCAGATAATCGTTTCTTGCCCCTTTGCTTATGCAAAGCAAACAGGTATCATGAGTCTATGGAAGGAACCAACGTCTGATGCAATTGTCTCCCCTCTCCCTCCAATATTAATCCTAATTCTACTGTTAAGCCGCTCTATCTTTCTGCCAAATCAGGAATGATAACAGGTTTCAATAAATTAAAATGTAAAAAGTACAAAAAAAATAATTTTTTTTCCTCAGGGATAACTGCAGGAGCAGATGTCACGCTATGGCTTCTCATTTTACTGGTTCACTTGTAAACATAGCAAAAAAATACACTGTGTTCCATCCTAATGAAGGCTATTTTTATAGAATTTTAAAAGTACTTTTTTTAAAAAAATAAATAAATAAAATTTAGCTACAATTAGCTATAGCCTAAACCATAAGATGTTTTAACGTTGAAAATCTGTGTCACAACAGACTCCCTCTCCAACTTAGGATACTGACTGTGTCTCAGTCCCTGCTCTCATAGAATTTTGTAGGTATTTCAATGGAATCCTACGTATTTCCCCCTCACATCCTGGGGCTAAAACGAATAGGGCCAAAATTGTCACCAGTAACCAATCTAAGTCACCTAACTCTTCCATGTTGTAACTGCTTCTACACTTCTTTACTTCAATGTAGCTCTCAACAAACCTCAGAAATTAATTCAAACAAGCTGTAAGAAAGATTGTTAGGTCTCGCCTAGGAAAGACACATTTGAACAGCCATCTGTGAGAAGACTAATACATAACCAGCAAGGAATCATAAGGACTGGCTGGCAAAGATGAGAACACATGCTTTTTAGAGCAGAAAAGTGAGAAAGACTGCAGGCAGAAACACACTCATCTGTGCTCTTAAATATGTGAGGTTATAAGCCAAGCTACATTCACTGCCTCTCAGGTAGAGATCATTACCTGAGAGCTATGCCAACTAGAAGCCATCTATTTGTGGTTAACATGTGTGAACAGAGAGATTTCTGCAAACATCTCTTCAGATATTAACTACTTGGTTTGATCATGTCACTATTCTTCAAAAGTTTCAGTAGAAGAAATGGAAAACTACAGAATACAAAGTCCAGTGAGCAACTGTCTAGTAAAACTTAACAGAACTTCCTTGTTAAGAAGTTAAGACCAAAACCTGTAACCTCTCAATAGCAACAAAGACTGCAATTTACTCTTAACAGGAAAAGGCCTTTTCCACACAGCTGGGATTCACAACTGGGGCCAGAAACATGCCTTGAAATGATCTCCCCTGACTTTTTTACTGTGATTTGCAGACCTGCTCTTTTTGCCTCTCATCAGTAGGTGTTAACTTCCGAAAATGGAAAAATAAGATACAAAAATATGACGATGCATAACAGAGGGTGGGATTTTCTGACAGTTGAAGCATAAATGCCTACAAACAGTAGTGAAGCTGATCCACAGACCAAAGGCTCCTATGACACTGGAGGGAATAATAATAGTAATAACTGATAACCTCACAGACTCTACTCTGAAGGAGTGGGTAGAGCAAGGAGGGACAGATCTGCATCCTCATGTGACATGGTAATAAGAGATGCTGTAGTTCGTATGTGCGTGTAACTTGTAAGACTTAAGGGCAATAAACTAAAAATCACTAGTTTTGTGTAATTAATAAAGCTGTCCATCCACATGAGCTCTTTCAGAATGTCCCTCTTCCTCACAAACTTAAGTCATTGTTTTTCTCCACCTTATACAGCCTTTACCAACCTGATAGTCTTTTTTATAGGAATAAGCCTTCTTCAATCACCAATGTTACAACTGCAATCACTTTGTTGTATGTTTTCTCTCAGTACTTCTCAAATTTCTCTAAATTTGCACTACTTTTCTTCAATCTCTTCATACATTTATTATTTGAGATAGCGTGTACTGACTACAGACAAGTACAGACAAGTATCAGTAACAGCCCTGATCACACCAGCACTTTCATTGAACTCTAATTACATACATCTACCACTTTTTGTTGCTGTTGTAGAGCACTGGTTTCCATTGCCTTATTTGCGCTCACTTGTTGTATTTTAAGACAGGAAAGGGAAGAGGGAAAGTATCCACCCTTATGTGCTAACAGGGAAGATCCTGTCACAATTGACTTGTGGTCTGTGGCAGAGACCTCTTTTTTAATTTCCATGAATTGCAGGAAATTATGCCTAATATATCACACTTCGAGTCTCTTTGCTTTTACAGAAAGAAAAAACATAGCTTCAACCATTTCTGCATATTCTATAACTTTAAATCTACTTTCTATATTTTTTTCTCACTTGACCACCTTTGCTGTTATTTTAATATCAGAAAATGTATCTTCACCTACTTCTATGTTCCTTAAACATTGTGTTCATAAATTAAGGATAAATTAATAACACTGCACTTCTGAAGCTCACAGCAAAAAAAAAAAAGTGAAATAGACCACAAAGACCTCCAGAACTAGCACAATATGAACATAAAACAAAGTGTAAATGACAACATTAAATGGAAACTTACCCTGCTTGTGAGTTCACCATTCCAAATGAGTTTTTATGAACTGGTGACAATGTCTGAACTTTGCTCCCACTGGATCCAGAGGAGGATAGTGCTTTACTTGAAGAGGCACCTTGCAGTTGAAAGCAAGCATGGAAATACAAGATAACATAAGATTTTGCTGCTGGGATGACACAACTCATTATAATGTTTTAATATCAAAATTCAAAGAGTTTTAGAAATGTCAAGATATGAACAAGTGTCAAGATACTACAAAAAAGCAAGCATGTTTCCAGAAATTTACAGAACATACGCAATTGAGTTGCATATGTTCTGCATATATTGTTTAATTAGAATATTCTATTCTAATAGAAATATTGCATCTCAATTACTTTCTTCAGAAAAAAAAAGGAAGGAAAAGAAGTCTAGAATGTCAAAGTGTGTACAGACAGAACATTTCTGATATCTAACGATACCTGAAATTGGAATAAGACCAGTGTTAGCATAACTACAATATATATACATGGCTTTTATGTTCATGGTCAGAATCATATTCAGCATACAAATTAGTTACAGAATGAAGCAACAGAAGAATACCAGGTGAGAGACCAATATTCAATAAAATTTTGAATTACTACATAGAATGATTCTGCACATTCAATTCATAAAAAAAGAAAAAAAACAATTTGACCGATAAAACAGAAGATAATCCTGTGTGCTTAAAAGCCTCATTGGACAGATGCCAATCAATGCCCCTTCCAACTGCACTTTAAATGTTTTTACTAGCCACTGTATCAATTTCAACAATAAGGATATATGTAAGTAAAGATTAGAAATATCAAGTCACAAAACCATTGGTTAAATTTAAAATAGTGTTATGAAAACCAGACACCATCTTATCTGCCTGTGTAACACTGAACTCCTATGACTATTTTTACTTCATCAGTTTAAATCACTGGGTAATACTGTAGAAATCCTTCCAGATATTAAAATCATACTACTTTTACTGTATAGGTTGAGAATGAATATTTGGAAAGGAACTGGAAAATCTGTAACATTCATTTCATACCTACAACAGTTTTGCTAACACCACTTGGCTGCGGTAAGCGTGATGATGATGGTGGTGTTGATCCTACAGAAGGCATCTTCTTAACTGCGGGTGGTTTGTACTGTAACAAAATACAACCTAGAAATTTAAGCAATTAAATCAAACTATCTATACAACACAATAGGTAATTATCTTAGGCATTGTGGGAAAACAGGCATCTATTACCTATTCAGTATACTGTTTCTGGTACAGGGTCATGTGAATGGTTTGCACTAGTCTGCTATATTATAAATACAGATTATACTAGTAAGAAAGATTATCTCTACGGTTATGTATTTTTTATTTATGTCTATATTCTGCTTTTCTCATCTTTTTCCATAGCTGCTCATGAGATTCTCATCTTATTACCAGTTAATTAAAAAATACAACAAAATAGAAACAAAGAACCTCCCAGAACACACAACAAAAAAAAAAAACCTAATAAAATTCAAGGGCACGATTATTTTTGTCTGCCAAATTTTACTTTCACCTGTGTTCTCTGGACCAGTCCCAGCACTGATTCAGAATACACTGCAAGAATCACTGAGTAACTGCTAGTGTCTATTCCAACTCTTTACAGCTTCCATAAAAAAAAAAAAGTGTACTGCCGCCAAATGAAAACACACATACACTTTAACCCTTAACTTGTTTCCACTGCGAGTTAACTACTGCAGCTCTTACCTTAATATGCCTGAATTCCTAAGTTTCTTATTAGCCAAAATATTGTTGCCAGTTGTCCTGCAGTAGGACATGTACCTCTGTCCACCTTATGAAGACTGCTGAACTGGGTTCACAAGACTTGCACAACAGAAATTTAGCTTTTTTTAATTTTTTAACAAATATTGTGTCTCTACCTCCTGCTGCTACCCTTACCTGTCGTTTTCACAAGTCTCTGAATTACATTTATGACTGGTTTTGGTTTTGCAGCTGCTGCCATCTGATTTATGGATCTCTACAACTCTCATGAGAAAGAAAGAACCTCTTCCATGTTTAGTGTCCAATTTCAGTCTAGCACAAGTATTAGCATTACAGAATAAAAAGGTTAATTACATTTAGGAGCAATACACCATTTGACAAGCTTGATTTGTTGCTGAATACAATATACAAGTTAAGGAAAATGTTATTGTTCACCTGTGTTCGAGTAGGAAGCTTCCCTTTGGTATCAGCTGCCAATTTCCCCTTATTAGTAATACGTGCTGCTTGTTCCTTACAGAAATTGATGTGTCTGTCAGCTGCATTTTCATTAAATCTCCTCTGACAATATGGACACTGAATGTAATCTTAAAAACAAAAAACTAACATTAATAATATGTTTTTTAAAAGAAACTGGTTTAAAGTCTTTTAAAGGCCAGCCTCACTCCCAGAAAAAACTAAAGCCTGATGAATCTGAAAATGAAAAGTATACACTGCAGGGGAGAAGAATATTACCCATATATAACACAAAAGATGTTTCTTATTTGATGGATAAGAACAAGAAGAGTGGCTGAAGATCAGAAGTAACCTAAGGAAAATCACAAACACTTTTAGAAATGCAATTCAGCAGAGAAAGCGGCCAAAGAGATATATGGATGTGGCAAGGTTATCAGCTGGAAGGAAATGGAGAAGAGTAAAGACTAAATAAAAAAAAACAAGCAAAACCAAAAGTAGAAAACAAAAAAAGTACCACCAAAACACCCCCCACATCACAAACACAGTTCAGTTTGTTCAAGATACGAAAATACATTAAAACTTTTCCCATACAAACAGCAAAAGACAACAAAACCTGTTTCCTCTAGCAAATCTGAAAGGACTAAGAAATACTATCTGCAATACTAGAAATTATAATTAAAAAAAAAAAAATTAGAAATCTAACAACAAAAAAATCATTGGAAATCCTTCCAAAATTAGCAGAAAACTACAGAGACATGCGAAACAGTGCAGTTGGTGGCTGTATTTATTATTTTTCACAATTAATTTAGCCACATTACAAACAGTACTACTTGCAGGAACTATTACTACTAACATTGGGGAAAAAAAACAGAAAGGCCATGAAAGTGTTTAAAGTACTCAAAGATCCCTCATCCGTATGCTCAATGTATACCTCTTTAGATACACTGCCCTTGCAAAGTAAAGTATTTGGGCTGCAGTTTCAGACAGACACTTTAGTGTCTAGATATGGATGCTAAATTCTCTAGTTTACAGTATTCAAAATCATGAACCATGTAAACAACTTCAGAAGCACTGGACATTGACAAAGCAGATTAAATTAGCATGTTCCTAGGTGATTTTAGAAACATAACAAAGAAAATGAGGATTCAGTCACTGACTCCAATATTACATTTAAATATTATACAATCCAAAATAAAATTTGTATTACATTTTATTACAAATGCAGCAGATATGGCTTAATTACTTATCCTTTTAAATTAGTTATTTACTACTTCAAGTAACTAAAATAACAGAGTGGCCACCAAACCACGAACTGTGACCCAAGAAGTGTGAGCAAAGTACACAGGAAGAACACAGGAATCCATCAGAGAAGTGACAGGATGGGAATCTCATGTGGTAACAACAAGGATTTTTTCATTTATTTTACATAAAACTCCACTACCATCAGAATACTCAAACATAAAATTATACCTTAAGATAGGGCCAAAGTTAAAAAAAAAATAATAAAAAATCAAAAATACCAACCAACCAAAAAAACAGAACAGATGAATAAAGTAGCTATGGAAGCCCCTAGATAATAAGCCATTTCCAGCTGTCTTACAGTTCAATTCCCACAGAAGAATTTCAAAGCCCACTTAGGTAAATGGATCAGACTGTAGAGGATTAATATGGACTTTTTCAGGAATCAAAGACTGTATCTTCCTCATTTTGTAAACTGCTTAGCACCAGTCAGCCACCCGGCTATCTGGAAGTACTGTTTGTACAGAAGAACTGTTAGGATTCAATGTAAGCTTTATAAAATACAAACTAATCAAAGCACAGTATACATATGCAGTCAAGTTCAATTCAAATAGGGTGACTTAAGTTCATTCTTAGTATCATGAGGCTATTCCACATTTCTAAAGCAAAGGTGGGAGACCAAAAAACCAGCAATACTGCTTGGTTGCAAACTGAAAGCACACAATTAAGAATGAAATATTAATACAGAACTCTTTCCTTTCACAGGAGAGAAAAATAAATAAATAAATAAATAAAGACCAGTTAGAAATATGCATGCCAAAGTGAGCTAAGCAGGAAAGGACAGATATACTCCATGACATCATGCATAATTCTCCTTCACTCCTACATGTAAAGTGGAAAAGGAGCAACAGCATCGGCCCCTGCCTTATATTGTGTTTGGTTTGATTTGTAAGAAGAGAATCCACTGATTAATTCATCTTCATTCTTCCTCCTGAGTTTTACCCACTGCAGCTGGATGAAGTCAGGAGACTAAAACTTGTAAACTCAGCTTGGAAAAAGTAAAAAACAGAAGGAAGAAACAGAAGCACAGTATCTTTCTCTCCCCTCTACCTCCTATCTGCTTTCAAACAGGCTGAACAGAGTTACTTCTCTCTCTTAAAACTCATTGTGATGTCCGGAACCAAGGAAGCACCATTTTAGTAGGTTTTCCAAGCTAGATTTAGTTCTGGCTGTTTCTGCCTAGATTATTAATGATCCTTTCCATGATCAAGCCTTATATTCCTTATCCACAACATTAGCAATTGGTTTTACTTCACTTTAAAATGCATATGACATTTCAAGATAGCATGTATGAATGCTGGATATTATCGCTTCACTACTTACTATGAATACACAATTACAATTAATATTGGGGTAATGTGTTTCCTGCAGAGAAACATGGTAGGGAACACTCCCATCCTCACTTGACCACAGGCAGAAGAAAAACACATGCTTTTTTCTGGTTTTTCCCAATCCTTCTGAAAATAGCCACTGAACTTATCACATAGTTCAGCTCTTAGGACAAGAGCAAGAAATATATTCTCCAACCTATTATAACATTTCAAAAGTTAACTGAAAAGTATATGTCTTATTCACTCACATCAGACTGTATCAACACTTTACCCAGCCTCAGTTCTGAAGGCACCCTTATTAATACAAATCCCACATATCTCATACCCAAAATGCAAGTACCCCCACTTTATGAAGAAGGATCAAATGCACACTAGAGCATGTGCTGTACACATGGAACTAAATGTGAGGTCAGCAAGAAATGGGAGACACTGTATTTGAAGAACACAGTCAATGTGCGTTCCCACAATGTACCTAAGTTGTGGGTGTCCAGCATCTAATTAAAGAGTCAGTCTGCTCTTCCTGAGCAGTTTCACTGCTGTGGACAGAAACAAGGTGTTGAACCTGTTTGTCCAGCATATGACCTAGAAGACAATAGCAAGCTGTAAGTTGCCCTTAACTATCTTTTGATTCACTGAAACAGTCATAGGCTTTGAAAGCTAGCCAGACCCACAGTCACAAACCAGCATCTGCATGGGGATAATCAAATAGTCATCTTCAAGAACTTGTGATTACTGTATTCCAACATATTCCTTTCCAATTCAAATTTTTATAAATTAAGTGAAAACAAAAACAAAAACAAAAAACCAATTCTCTAAAGAACGAGACTGCTTTACATACCAGGGTCATACGATGGCGGAGGTGGTGGAGGCAATTTTCCACCATCTTTAAGATTAAGTCCTTTGGCTGCTCGTATAGTAGCTATAAATTCCTCATGCTTTCGTCTCCAGTTGGAAGGTTTTTTGGGTGGTTCTGGCTAAGAAGCCAAAAAAGAAAGAGCTTTATATGTCTGAAGCTCTTCAAGCCGACTATGTGCCTTATATTAGTACACAACATTATAGTTCAATTTCTTCTAGATCCTAGTTTATCTAATTATCACAAATCATCAGCAGAAATAAGCTTTATTATAATGCATACATAGTTTGCTTAAAATGTTTATATGCAGAGTAAATAATGTACCCGTGGCTTCAGAGGTTTTACTGTGGGAATGTCAGTTCCTTCTGCTCTCTGTCGGCTGGAATCAAATGTCTTCCTTTTCTTGGCAGAAGTTTTTTGGCAAATGGGTCCATGCTTTTTCTATAAACGGAAGAAAACCAAGAAGGAGAATACAAAACTTAGCTTTCAATGTAAGTTCTTAACGTGTTCCTTCCCTCTTTCTCAATATACCAATCAGCAAACAAGGCCCTACTCTTGGTAAATCAGATCAGACTGCTTTCACTCAAACATCTATGCCAGCCATTACTTTTAAAGCAGAAGTACAGGAATCCATGACTGCACAGACATAGACACAAAAATCTGGGCAATGCAAAATAGGGAGCATCTGTATTTGCCCCCTGCAAATAAAAAAAGAATGATAATAGGTAAGCAGTATTTGCATTGAGTGCTGTCTGATATCCATATGCATACTTAAGGACAGCCCAATTTCTATTAAGACTGAAAACCACAGTATGTTGAAGATGGCTAACAAAACACTCCATTTACTAACTGAGGCTGCATAATGCTAGGGCTTACATCTGCAGAGGAAAGCAGTAATTCTGCAGCCCTAGAGAGAATACTTTCAGAAGCATGTATTTTCAGAAAGTCATGCAAAGCTTAAATAAAACTAGCTTCCTTCTAAGGAGCTTCAAAATTGAAACAAGTAGAATTCATAATTATTGGGGGGGGGGGGGGGGAAAAAAAAAAAAAAAAAAAAAAACAAAAA
>JBAFWW010028884.1:0-12255 GCA_036873685.1 Agapornis canus
TCTCTGGGCACCCTGTGCCAGCGCCTCAGCACCCTCACAGGGAAGAGCTTCCTAGTCTCTAATTTGAATCTCCCCTCTGTCAGGTTAAAGCCATTCCCCCTTGTCCTGTCCCTACAGATCCTTGCAAAAAGCCTCTTTCTAGATTTCTTGTAGATCCCCTTTTGTGTTAGTAATTCTCTATGCACCAAAAGATACTCCTTGATGAAAACTGCTGAGGAGTTCTGACATTAGGCAGTTAAATGGTTGAGAGGAGCATCTAGCAATCCTGTGTTGAATGCCAGCAGACAGGACTGCCCATGCTATGCTGTGGCAGCAAGGAAACACATCAGCAGTGGCATGTTTACATGGGATGGGACACTGCTTCACAGCAGCACAAGGGTAGTGTTCCCCAACCCTTTTGCAGCTCAGGCTGTGGGTATCCTGCCAAAGCCTGAAGTCCAAACCCAAGCACTTGCTCATCCCCTGTGGAAAGGTGCCTGTGCCAATGCAGCTTGCTCTGAAAGTAGAGCAGTTACCTAGTGCTGCTGTTCCACCGCCTTTCACTGAGCTGTTGAGAAGCTCCACAACTTTCTTAGGCCTTCTCATCCAACTTGGGGAACTGAAACTCGCCCCCGGGGCTAGCAAGACTGGTACTCCTTGGAGCTTATAATATGAAACAACACTTACTCTTTGCAGACAGTTTGTGATAAAGCTCATAAAATGAAAAGAGCCCATGTACTCCTTAGGTACCTTCAAACAAAAGGATGGTACCTAGGAAGGATCATGAATTAAATAATTGTCTAGTGTTTTCTTGACTGTATAATGCATATCTATCCCCTATCACAAATTACTGTCTTAAACCAGGTTTTCTAAAGGAACCAAATCAATTGTTTAGCTTTTCTCATTAACATGCTTCTGTTCTTGGGAAGTGATATATTACTACAACATGCCTTTTGCTCTCAGTTTCTGTGTATTTGCTTAGAGTGGAGAGATTGCACTTGCTATTGAAGATATGCTTTATCCTAAGCTCTGTCCTAAGTTGTTCTATGATTTCCCATTGTAATGGGAAGGTATTGCATTTCATGTTGAAGAAAGCTCCGTCAGCAGGCTCAGCAGCTGAAGGGAGCTGGCTCACCAAATGGGTTCTTGAGACTTTCCCACCACAGCTGTATTGACAAGAAATTAAGTTTGGGTTTAAACAGCGCTGTTCTGTTTTCAAGGGATGATATATGGTCGCTGGTGCAATAACAGAATGATATCATATTGTCCAGTGAAATCCCTTAGCAACTGATTCAGTATTTACAGAGGAACAGCCAGGATGGCAGAAGCCCAAAGTGCTGAATGACTGACAGTGCCCCAGGTCCAGCTTGAGAAGCTCTTCTCTGTGGGCTGCTTTGCACACTGGATCCTCAGCTTCTGGGAAGTGATGATTCCATGGTACCTGCAGATAACAAAATGATTCTGTCTTTCTGTAACTAACATTTGTTTAGTGCTTGAAGCTCGACTGGCAGCTGCTGCTAGCATTTGAAGCTCCCTGGAGTTCATGTTTCAGTGACATGAAGGCTATTCACTGGAGCCTGTTGTACATTGAAAAGCTCAGGTCTGAGGGAAATGCTCAGTGTGTGCCTCTGACATTTGCCTTAACAAAGAAGTGCTGTTCTATCCAAAGAGCCTAGAAGGCCATAATAATGCTTCTCTGATGTGACTCTGCTATGTTATAAGGGGTTTCTCTCTATGCAGTCTTCATGTTGGGGATATGGAGGGGGGTAATGGAGGTTAGAAGGGGAACCACATTTCTCATGAATCCCGTAGGACCTCAGCAACTGGTCAAGTTTTAACAGGCTGTTAACATTCATTGCACAAACCATTGTGAAAACTGAAGAGGTTTGCCATGTGTTTCAGTGTTGGAGGAGCTGTGGGAAAAGAAAGGTTGGGGTTTAGCACTGACTCCTGTAAAAAGTAAACCAATTTCTCCACGTAGAGGAGATCTGCTGCACTGGTTGAAGGTGTTCAGTGCATTCATCATCTTGTGCTGTAACTAGGCAAGCCTGTGAATTCATGATGAGAGCCCAGCTCAGGTCAGACAAACCAACAGGAGAGCTGACCTGGGGAAGAGGAAACTGGAGTCAGCAGCTGAGGCAGCTAGAGGGGCACAAGCCTTTTTGAAGATATCTTACATTAAATTTAGTTCTTTTTGGAGGTTGTGCCCTCAGAAATGTTCAGGAGTGGTGCCAGAAATGTGATACGTAAATCCTACCTTTCACCACAAGCTGTCTTCCTTGTCTTCCCTGTCATCTGCTTCTGTATCAGTGCTGTCAGCACTTCTGCTTTCCTTACCCTCCAGTTTTCTCTCTGGCCTACTCTGCTTTATCTCCTCGTCTCTCCTAAGCTTTCTAAGTGCTTGTCACTCTTCCCTCCTCTCCTTTCAACCCAAGAAGATGGTATAATTCTGCTTTATCCGATTTTGGTGATGTCTGATTGAAGCACCTATCAATACACCACTTCCATCACAACCTTCAAACTGTTGAATTACAACAGCCAGCCTTAAGGTTTGTATTTCTAAGCTTATATTCTGTCCAGTCACTTGGACTTTAAGCTCTTGCCTTACCTACGGCTTCTAAAAATGCTTATTCCCTGTTATTAAAGGCTTGCTTGCAGTGTTGCAATCCAGGAGGAGAAAAATAAATCCAACCTGAGTATTTAACAACAAAAGTGAGAGTAGAAAAGAAGTATATAAAACTTGAAAATTGTTTTCTAAATGCTTTGTTTCTGTGCTTAGCTATTTCAGGTGTGAGAGGCAGTTATTTGGTTCAGATGTGCCTGTTTTGACACTGGCATTTGACTGGATTTTTAATAGTGTGACCCCATAGAGACTTGAACTTCGACAAAAAGGAAAGTTGTGATCTTATCATGAGGCTGGCGGCATAAAGGAGATTAGTTCTCTTTCCAAACTACATCTTGCGAGATAGTGGAAGTGTTTGGGCACATTCAGCATTCAGGCTTTTTTAATCAATTGTCCTTGATTGCAACTTCTTTAAAAAAGCATTGGAAGAGTGATCTAGAGGAGTTATTGCTTCACTTCTAATGCACACAGAAGGAAAACCCAACCAATTTATAATGTTTTTATTAGATTTATTCGTGTTGGTGTATTTTCTTTTGATTTCATAGGATGTTATTGAATATTTACACCATGTGTTTCAACAGTCTGATATGCTGGCCTAGTTTGGCAAAGGTGCTGGGTTTGTGCATGCTCGTGTACACCAGCTGAGGTCCTCACTGTCTCTCTCTTTGCTCCAGAATTTTTATGGGCATGTTATGATCAGTTGCATTATAAGCATTTGGTTTGGGACATACCTCACCCTTAAGCTATAGTTCCAGGACCCCAAGTTTATCAAGGCATTTGTTCCTGTAACCTTTTCTATTTGTAGCCCTACTTTCATTTATGCTTTCAGGATTTATATTTGCAGACCACCAGTATTAATGGCTGCTTCTGCCAAGCATCGTGTGCTCTCGAAGTCTCCATTTCCACTCACTTTTTGGCATCTTCTGGTCCCCAGAGATATTGTTCAGCTGATGGTGAATTGAGTATTCACCATAGCCAGTGGGGAACTCCTTGTTACTCCTACTGGCACCATCTCCTTTCAGAAACCTTGTCACTGAAGTCACATTGCTCTTTGTGCAGGCAGTGGAGACTCTTCAGGTTGCCACTGCATTAATAATGAGCCAGAAGCTAAGCCAGATGGAGCAGGGATGTTTGTAGAAATAAAAGCAGCATGTCCAGAAAACAATTTGCAAGAGCTTGCACTGTGTTCTGGTGAGTCTTACTTTGATGGAAGCTGAGTTACATTGCAGAGGCATCTTTCCCATTAGGAAGGAACAAGGGGATTCCTGCATAATGCCTAAGCATAGTCACCAGGCGGGTTCTTTACTCACACTGCTCCCTGTTGGAGCTTGCATGCTTGAAGTGGCATCACAGATGACTATGTGATTCCTCTGGCTTGGTTGTCAAGGCAGGTAGAGGTAGAGGAAGGTCTGCCTAAACACAGGAACAGTGTATGAAGATGGAAGGTTGAGCATCAGAAATGAGAAGTGTGGTCCCAGACTCCGACTATAGACAGCATTGAATCTGTTCATTGATAGTGTGTGCATAGATAAAATATGGAGAGAGTTTTGGCACAAATCAAAGTGCTTCACTAAGCTTGTTTCCATTGAAAGCTGGTTCTGCAGGAATAATGGCATAGGTGTGTTTGAGTGATCAGGGAAGCGCTTGCCAGCCATGCAGCCTGTGACCAGCCCGTCATAGGAAGAGCTGCCTAGAGCTTTGCTGTG
This sequence comes from Agapornis canus, assembly GCA_036873685.1. NCBI lineage: Eukaryota > Metazoa > Chordata > Aves > Psittaciformes > Psittacidae > Agapornis > Agapornis canus. The sequence continues at coordinate 4,309 of JBAFWW010028884.1, forward strand.
CTGTTCTCTCTGTGCAGAGTGGTAATAACAGTTAACACGCTAAGCCCCTGCTTTAAAGTCGTGGTTTTAAACTGTTTGAGGTTTTAAAACATGAAATTTCTACATTAACTTCCACTTAAAACCAGTTTTCTTGCTCAAGCATCTTCTGAATTCAGAGAGAGAAACTGAAAGCTGTTGCTTGCAGAGTATGGCCTGTTAGTTTGGACTGGCAACACACCTCCTGATCTCTGCAGTGGTTAAAGCCTGTGCTGTGCTGGGAACCAGATGGTCCCCCGAGGTGTCTCAGTAATCCCAGGGTCTCTGCAGGGCTCTCATAGGGCTCCCAGAGTGGTTGTCAGAGCAAGCAAGACACAGGGCTCCAGTCAGCTCCCATGAGGGATGCATGGAGAGGTTGCATGCTTGCTGGGGTCCATGTAAGTATTCCTTTTCCCTTTCCATTCCTTAATGGGCTTTTCTTGGCAGTTCAGTCAGTTCATCTTTAAATATACTGGGTCATTTTGGGGAAAATCCCAGTTTCAGGATGAGCCCTAATGAAGGCAAAATATTCTTGTCTGTTTTGAGAGATAACATTAGGTTTGATTATAAGCACTTTTCCCTGGGGCTTTTTCCTAAAAATAAAAACATTATCTTTTTTGCTAAAGAAAACAATGCAGTTTCCAGGAGAAACAGAGAGCTGATGTGTTTGCTCATTTTGTTAGAGAGTAAGCTGTGTGTTTAAAAGCCTGACTACCTCCCCAGAGGAGCCTCAGCTTCAGCTGAACTCTGGGTTTTAAAGAAGAGGGCAGGGCAGGCTCCTGGAACAAGAATGGGTCTTGTCAGCTTTGTAGCTAAAGATGTGGCTGTTCTGGGTGATTGACTGTCCCTTTCCCTTGTGGGAGGGTGGTTTTGGCTGTTACTGCTCTGGACAAATCAGTGCAGTTTGCCATAGGTGGTATGGATGGGTCAGGCTTTCCACTGAGCTCAGGAAAAGCAGGTTGAGACATGTCGTCTGCAAGGGCTGGGACAGCTGTGGTCACAGCCCCAGCATAGCCATGCAGGATCCCACCACTCCTGGGGGACACACACGGGATGTGTGTGGTTAAAACAGAGACAATGGCTTGTGCCACCAGAAAGGTGGTGTGAGGGGAGAATAATGCTCATGGAGCAAAGGAAAGCTGTTTTAATTGGGAAGGAAAGGCAAGGGAGAGGAATGTAAAAACCACACAGACCTTCCTTTCCCTGCAGGGCTGTCGATCACCAGCCTGTTCTTCAGGAGAGATAACTGCACCTTTGGAAAGGGGTTTGTATAATTAAATTGCTAGCTAGTGAGACCCTATGGAATTTGGGCTGGTAACATTCCCTAGCATAAAAATTGCCTTGTTGAGAGGCTTTTGGTTTCACCCCACTGGAATTCTTTCCTTTGGTGTGTCACATCCAGCTGCTCCTCCAGATGGAGGCAAGTGGGCAGCCCCTGACCCCTCCTTCTGGGACCAGGAGAGGTTTGGGAATGATTATGCAGGAGCCGCCATAGCGCAGCTGTTTGGCTGCAGACATGCAAGATGCTTGGGTTGGGCTTCCCAGAGCAGCCACGGCTCCCACCACTGTCACCAGCAGCTTAGAGGCCTTGCTGGATGGCAAGGCTGGTTGCTCAACAGCTGGATCCACGGCTTGTAGCCCTCCAGAAAGCATGCCTGTCTGCTGGGAGGGTATTTCTGGAGGCAGAGGATTTTTGTTGGCTCTCCTGGGTATTATGGGTTATATATTTATATATATTATATATTCTCCAGGGTTATTCTATGTATTTTACATGCTGAGAAAGTTGAGCCTGTTCAGTTCAGAGAAACCCTGTAACGGTCTTCCAGTACCTAAAAGGGGCCTGCACAAGAAATCTGAAGAGGGGCTTCTGACAAGGGCCTGTAGGGACAGGACAAGGAGGAATGGCTTTAACCTGACAGAGGGGAGATTGAGATGAGCTGTTAGGCAGAAGTTTGTCCCTGTGAGGGTGGTGAGGCCCTGGCACAGGGTGCCCAGAGAAGCTGTGGCTGCCCCATCCCTGGCAGTGTTCAAGGCCAGGTTGGACACAAGGGCTTGGAGAAACCTGGTCTAGTGGAAGGTGCCCCTGCCCCTGGGAGGGGGTTGTAACTGGATGAGCTTTAAGGTCCCTTCCAGCCCAAACCAGTCTGTAATTCTATGATTTATTACACAGGTTGTACCACTCAGGCACAACCTAAGCTACAACTAATGTGCAGACCAAAAAGGGTGGTCATCACAGGCCCCTCATGACTCTCCAGCCTCACATTCCCCAAGCCTTTGTACTGGCACACATTCTAATCCTACAGAAAGCCAAGAGCTAGAACAACAAAGTCATATACTTTAAAGAGAGAACAAAGTTAGCTTTCTGCTTGTTTCTTCACAAAAACAGGTCACCAACGCAAAACAAGCATCAACCCACAACAAGGTCCTGGCAAAAAATCTGACTCCATCTGCTGCTCTCCTAATTACCTACCCAAAACACTGAAGAGTTACCGATCTGCAAGTTAAGCTCCCAATTTACTGCAATCACAATTTTGATCATTTTTAAGATCAGCAATTTTTTTTTTAAGGAGTCCCTCAATTGTTAATAAAGGAATCAAACATATATTGTTACGAAACTAAAGAAGTTTCTGAAACAACTTTCATTCAATTTCTCAATGACATCAGCAGCTTTAATTAAAACTAAAAATCTTTCAAATTTTAAAAATATACTGAGGTAAGTAACTATTTATCGTTATCTTGCACTTACGAAACCTAGAGATTATATATTATTTTGCACTCTTAAGTGGCACAAGATAAATTTTGAATTAAACATATATGCATTATTAGATTGTAATGCTGAACAGGTAGATAAGAAGGATGAATATCCACTGTACACTGTTGGCTCACTGTCTCCTCTGAAAATGAAAGAACTCAATGCAAAGAATTGTAGAATTGAAATTATATGCAAATATTTACATATATTTAACACAGATTAAATCATTTTTACAGAGAGCTCCACAAACTATTGCAATACCTCAGTCTATTGAGCCAACAATGTTGTGACAATCTACAGTAAAGCATCTTGAACAACTAACATCACTTTGAGCAACTATGATATTATTCCTGTAATTTCATTACCCTTTTCATGAAGTGTTTTACAGGTTTTCAGCTCTTTCAAGAAAAACAAAGCGAAACAAAAAACCCAACAAACACCCCAAAACACAACAATCACCTTCATCCCCAACAGAGGATAAGCAGAAGCTCCCTAACCTTCTTGAACCTCTCTGTCCAGAACCCATGTATCTGCAGCACCAAAAAACTGTAAAAGCTTCCTGGTTTCTTATGTGGTTTCAAATCCTCTTTCAGCAGCAAGACCAAGTTTTATTTTTTGCTCCCCAGATTTGCCTACAGCTAATCCAAATATTTTCATTAAACAAGGAATGCGTTAGAGTTGTGAAAAAGCTCTAGTGATACGTTTTTACTAAATGGCTGCTTGTTTTCCTGACCAAAAGTAGTCTGTAGAAGCCATTTGTTTTAGCAAACTGCATTTGTTCTGAATATATTATTTTAAGAATTATACTTAGCAATCTGAAACTAGCAACACCATCACTGTGTTATCTTTAAGTAGGTAGAAATTTCAGTAGAAGAAACACTCACCATTCCCCCCAACCCTCAACTCTACAAAATCATTAAAAAAAGAAAAAAGCAAAGGACTGAGATTGGAGAGTAAAATTATTGTTCTGTATGGGAGAAAGGAACAACGTTGGGAGTGGAACAAGAGACTAAAGCTGCAGATGTCTCCACTGAAGGTTTTAGATAAACTGTTTTGTAAACAGCTTGTTCCTCTACTGTTGCTTACATCACAAGAGTTAACATCTGCTCAGTGACTCTGCACAGAGCAAGAACTGACCTGGGCTTAATAGAGCTTTCCCTTAGTTATTTTTCATCCAGATGAGTTCCTCATGTAGACATACAAAAAAGCATGCCAGCACACCAGAAGGGGCAATGCATGAGCAGGAAGAAATCAGTCCAGCCACCTGCAGAACTTAAAGCAAATCTCCTCCTTGCTGCAGTCACCTCTTATGCATTTTAAAGTCATGGACCTTCTGTTGACTAAACAGCATTATGTATTGTCTTCTGAACATATTTTTTTGAGTTCTGAATACACTGGACTCTCTCAAAATTGGTTCACAGATTATTTTTTTTTTAAATAAACTATTAAAACACAATGTTCATATCTGTATCTGAGGCAACAGTGCAGTGAGACATACAATCTCAGGCTCTTAGCAGCTCCATTGTATGAATTTTTTTCAAAGTAGAAAGGTTTAAGTTTTAAACAATGTTTAAATCACTGTCTGTGATACGCTTTCAGGTTACATTAAATATTTATGTGTGAGGAGAGTTGAAAATAAATTACAAATCATTCTCAAAAAGGGTAAATATAATCAAAGCTCAAAACTACCATAAGACAACAATAACAGCTACTATCTAATATTGTAAAACTCAGTTTAAAGAGCAAGATCCAAGAAAGACTTACTTCAGAAAGTCAAGTGTAGATAGGGGGATGCAGTTATGGTTAAATGAGGTAAAGTAGTTTAGTTTTAGAAATTCAATTTCATGGATAACTGCACCAAATTGAGCTAGTAAGGTCTGTTATTTCCTTATGACTGCCTACTGTATGAGTAAACTATACAGCCAGATGTCAAAAGAAGTGCTGGAGTGCTCACTACTTTTTCAGACAGAAACAGACTGAGAACAAAACATTAAGGAACAGAAAGAGGTCATGCTGTGAATATTCTATACCATTACAGGTCATCATTTCTGATCTGTCCTTACGTGCATCTTGCTTCCTTAAGCAGCAGCTCATCTCACTTGAAGAACAGAACACACTGATCACAAGGGTTTCCAAGTACATAGGTTAGCAAACATCCACTCTTTTTCTTTTCCCAATCAACAGTCAGCTCTGCTCTGTTAACTTCTGTTTTAGGACAGAGCAGTACTTTTTATTGATGAGAGTACTCTAGGTACTCTAGAGTGAGCTCAAGCTCACCTTAAGTTCTTGCCTTTCAAAGCTTTTACTTCTGTCCTGATCAGCATTCATCATTATCTTACCTAAGTGTTTAATTGGAAAACTAACAACATTTCATTGCTCTGCCAGGCAGCAGTCACCAAGGAGAACCCAGGAAGCCAGTACTTCCAACAGAAAATGTGAACTGCACTGAAGTGAGCTATTCTGTGCCAATCCCAGGAAGAATTCTTAACAGCAAGTATTTAAGTCACATCAACAGCTGATCAAACACCCTTCTCTACTTTTGGAGGCTTCCAAAAGGCAAGCTTAAATTGAAGAAAAGAGAATAACAAAGGTTTGCTTATGTTATTTTCTCAGTCAGACTAGGCTTGGTCTCTGGCAAACTCCTAATACTGCACTTTAAATTGCACAAAGACAGTATCTTAAGAAACAGAGGCAAAAATTCTACTACCTACCTGTTACCTAAAGAAAGTAAATACTGTGATCTGGATGAACTGCAATGAGTACAAGTGCCTCAGTACACTCCACAGGCCACTTCTTTTATAAACTTTATGAGTCACTTTTAACATAACAGGCACATTTGCCAGAATTCAAACCCAACATTCTACAAGGGACTTCTCAACACTTAAAGAAGGAGATAACACATATTTGGCAGGGTAGAGAATGTCCAAGTTATCAGATGGACTGAAAACTTATTTTCAAATACAGTCTCTCTATATGGAGGTAGGCAGTAGTTTTCGGTGATGATAACTTGTAAAATAAAATAGCAGGTTAATTATTAGCAGCTAACCAGTTTAATGTCTAGTGACAAGCTGTCTTTTGACGCTTAAGAATCCCTGAAGAACACTCTTCATAGTGTTAATAAGTATACATATTACCAGGTCTCCAGCTAGTCACAACTAATTGTCACTGCAGAATCAGCCCTGCTTCTATTTGGAGCACGCTAAAACAAGAAAAGATCAGGTTTAGAGATTAAGAAAAACACATATGCACACAGGTCTTCAACCCATCTTAATTTTAGATTACAAGGAAAGTCATATTGTTCACTGCAAAGTTACATAATTTCAGCTCCATGATTGTGTTTAATCATACTTAGCCTGTGCAGAAAGCTATACTGAAGCTTTTATCTTCACAACAGGATTCAAGCAGTTTTTTTCTAGCTCACCACCCATCAGCTACCATAGTTAGAACAAAGACTGACAGAAAAACAACCATTAAGAACTACACTCACAGTGCTGTAGAAATGAAGCCCTGCAGCAAACCCAGTATGCTTCTTCTCCCACCTTAAGGGTACTTAGTTATTTAGATACAAGGTTTCTCTTCCTCTCCTCCCCTCCCATACCGACACCCCATACACTTACCCATCAATTCAGGGCCCCACGGACAAAAAAAAAAAAAAAAAAAAAAACACAACACAGGTACAAATGACTGCCCTTAATATTCATCAGCAATCCACTTACCAGGAAACTTCATTACAACTTAGCAAATGCTTTGTTAAAACTTGAATGTTGTCAAATAAAAACTAAAATAAAAACTAAAATAATTCCTGCTAAGCAAGACAACATATTATCCAACCACAAAACTGCACCAGCTGCTGCCACCGCAAATTTACCAGCTGAATCAGGGGATGAAGATAAAAGTTTTTGACACACAAGAAAAAGCTTACATGGCACACTGCAAAAAGTTAAACTTCCTTGCTTAGAAAGAGCAACATTCTGTTTATTCAACCAGATCTCTCCAAAAATCCATTAACAATTACACATGTTCAGCAGTGCTCTAACACATAAGCAGTGCTACCAGCAGCTAGGCCCACAGCTGAAGAATCCACTTGCTCAATCAAACACATCTCTCTCAGACTGCCCACAGTTCCATTATCATTAGTTGTATCAGCATTTATTACTCGGCATTAGAAAATGAGTAATGATAATACAATTCTTGTAGCAGGTCTGAAAGATCACTTCCCAGTGGAAACCAGTGTTCCCTTCATATTCTCAACTCCTCTGATCTACATTACTAATAACCAGGTATTTGTCTTAGTTAACCTCAACAATAGACACTGACAGCCTATAGTACTGGCAGGCAACTTCTCTGAGCTTTCTGTTTCTTTCTGCAGGATGCACCAATAAACCAGTTCTCTGCCACTATAGCTTATATTTAAATACAGACTGAGAATGTTTCATAGTTTATCCAGAAGCACATCATAAAATATTTGATGCCTGTAAATGTATGGTGCAAGCATGTACATTGTACTTTGCATCCCCTATAAAAATCAATGGAACAAGAACTAAGCAAAACCAGTAAGTAACCCTCTAGGAGCAACCAAATCATCTGAGCAATCTAACATACAATACACAACAAGAACTGCTATAAAAACAGCCAGTGGCAGACTGCATCCTAAAACACCACAAAGATTTGTTTTGAGTCACAGGATGAACCAGGTTTGGAAAATACCTTCAAGATCACCAGAAGTCCAACTGTTCCCCAGTACTGCTAAGGCCATCACTAAACCATGTCACTAAGGGCCTTGTCTACAGTTTGTGAACACTTCCAGGGATGATGATTCCACTACTGCCCTGGGCAACCTGTTCCAATGACTGATCACCCTTCTGGGGAAGAAACTGTTCCTAATATTCAATCTAAACCTACCTGCTGGTGCAGTTTGAGGCCATTTCCTCCTGTTCTTTCCCTTGCTCCTTGGGAGAAGAGACCAGTCACCTCTTGGCCCCACTCCCCTTTCCAGCAGTTGTAGAGAGCAATAAAGTCCCCCCTGAATTTCCTCAAGACTAAACACCCTAAAGTCCCTCAGCCATTCCCTATCACACTTGTGCTCCAGGCCCTTCACCAACTCCACTGACCTTCTTTGGACCCACTCCAGCACCTCAATGTCTCTCTTGTAGTGAGAGGCCCAGAACTGAACACAGGAT
>JBAFWW010028893.1:0-10088 GCA_036873685.1 Agapornis canus
CTTAGCATGTCTTCCAGGAGAATCTGCTCCAAGATTTTGCCAGGCACAGAGGTGATACTAGAAAACCTGTAAAAGCTTGCAATACCTGTTCTACCACAGCACCAAATGGTCCAGTGCTTTAATGCTGTACATTTATTTTACTAATTAGTTTCCTGAGATAGTAAAGAACTTCAAGAGCTGGGAAAAATGCATTTTTTCAATGTCCTGGGAGGGGGAGGGAGAGAGAGAATCTCTTTTATGGCTATTAGATCTTACTTTCACTTAGTGTTCAGAGATTGAGTACTTGTGTTTAAAGGGCCTTGAACTTTAATTAGTGTCAGTACTTGAAAGCAGAGGTTGTCTGTATGGGTTTATATCCTGTTGGATATTGGTATAGAAAAAACAAAACACCCATTCCCACCAATCCCTTAAATGAAAGGAAGCAAAAAACATGTCTGACTCAACTAAATCTTCATTAAGAATCTTATACTTGGTTTGATAGTAAAAGCATAAGGTCTATTGCCACAGGAGTCAGACAGAAAGGCTAAATGTGTATGTAAGACAAGGAGAGAATTATTTTTATATCGGAAACGTAGGGGGAAAAGTGATATAGCACAAGAGGTTGTAGCTGTTTTTAGCCTCTTAGATTTAGAGATCAGCAGTGAGGAAATTCTATTTGAAAGTTTGTTCTTTGATTTATTACATGAATGAGTCTAAGTAAATAATATCATCCCCTATCAGTGTCTTCAGGCCAGGCACATGGACATGCAGCAGCAAAAATGAAAAGTGTAGGGTTAAGCTTTTCAAATTGATATCCTGCTGAAACTCCTGTGGAGACTTCACATTAACTTTTTTGTATAGAGGGTAAGGCAAAGCTGGCTGAAACTAATAGCCTATTTTACTGCAACACTGTGGCTTGGAGGCATTTCAGCTCCATTAGAGATCAATCTAAGCCTCTTCTGACATATCAAGAGAAGAGTAATTTGTGTACCTCTGCCTGAAGAAACTTTATCCCACGAGCCTTGAAGCCTGAGATTCAGAGTGAGTGATGTCTATCATTGATGCTTCTATCCTGATAAATCTTTACCTGAAAGAGTAGACATAGCTCTTTTCATTTGAAGTGGAGAATGGCTTGTTTTCCAAGAGATCATATGAAAAAATACTCGGTTATGACCAAAGCTTTGGTTGGATATGTAATAGTAGCTCTGATGTTTCATTATTCTGTGAGTTAAATTGGCATCTTTAGAAGCTCTTTTGGTGTGGAGAAATACAAGGTAAATTTCAAGCCTAAATCTTTTTCATTTGTGAGAAGTTATCTTTATGGTGATTAAATGATGTTCTAAGATATCTATGCCATCTACTGTACAGCAAGTGAAGTCCATGAAAGTTCAGTTAGCCTGAGGAGTTTCCTTTATGAAGGAGGATATGGGACTTAAAATTTATCGGGAATTATTCACAGCCTTTTAAACCAGGATAGTCAATGGACTTTGCAGGTAGCAGTGGCAGAGTCCTGGCTGTTTAAACTGGGAGAAGTAATGAATTCAGAGATGTAAAGAGAAGAGTGTTACATGGCTATTCCAGTGACTGACATAGAACTGTTGTGGAAGTTACATGAGGCTGTGTAAGAATTGAAATTGCAATTTTGAAGACAAAAAATGTAATAGACATTCTTCCCAAGCTTCTGTTTAGTTTAAAAGCATTTTAAAAATTATCTGCCACTAGAGGCAAAGTTGTTCTGTGCCCTGAGGATTAGTAGATTCCAGTTCTGATAGACTAAGCAATTGACAGTGTAAACTTGGAACAGCTTCCACAACAGGTGTAATTGTTCAAGGAAAAGTCTGATTCACATCCATGTGTATCTTGCGCAACTGCTTCCATCCTTATTGCCTTAAGATATTGGCAACTGAATTAGTCTGATATACATTGTGAAAGAAAGGGGTGTGTAAAGTGGAAAAGATGGATCCAATGACTTCATCTATAACTCTTGAGGAATGAATTGGAAATCTTTGAGCTTTGTAGCACCCAAGAAAAAGTGTTTACAAGATCCCAAAATAACTAAAGATCAAACAGGGGAAAAGGACATATCACTGACAAGAAAAGTAGTAACAAGTTGCTGTTCAAAATACTGTGGCAAAATAAGATTTTATTGAAAGAACAGCTACAAGGGAGAAAAGTTAGGGAAAAGAATATATTTGCAGAAAGTTTATCCCAAGGTTAGGTACATCCTAAAAAAACAACACTGTACAAAGGCTAGGCACATAATGGATGAGAGCAAACACGGTGTACCTTGATATTTGATATTGTGCTTCACCTTTAAAGTAGGCATAACCCTAAGAACATTTATGGAACAGCTGCACGCTGCTCTGTGGAGCTGCCTAAGTCACATCTGTTTTCTTTCTTGCTAGTTTGGATTTTAACTACACTTAGATGACAATCTATATTTTTGTTTAGTGAAGAAGTGTTATAGAAGACCTTTGCCACATCTATGGTTCAGGAAATTTGTTTGAGGGTTAGTGTGTGTTATGCTCCGAGCTCTTGGAAAAGGTATAACCAATGTCATCATATTACTGAAAATACCAAAAAGCCCAACAGTAAGTATAGGTATACAGTAGAAGTAGAGGACACACTGTCTTGGGGGTATAAGAGCAGAAACATCTTCACCAGTTCTAAGCACTAACACCAGATAGTGATAATTGCAGTGTATACCACATGTTGAATTTGGATTTTCTGAAATTCATTAACAATTTTCTACCTTACCTTAAGCATGGTTATTAAAGTTATCATTGGCAAGTGGTGTTGGGTGAGGGGTGCCTCTTCTGATGCAAAATATAGCCAGAAATTATACTGGGGTTTCACTGCTTATGTGCAATTTTAAAGCTATAAAGATACCACATTGATAGGGAAAATAAGCTCTTTCAATCTGTGCATATTAGGAACTTCTTAGCAACATATTAGGAATAGTAATCAGAAAAAAAATTTGCATATGTTTCTGCCAGGCTGAGGTTAATTTTGTTTCTACACACACTTATGCCTGAAACTTGTACAAATGTCAATCAAATAGATGGTAAACATAAGTTTTCTTGAATTGACTGCCTGCAAGAATTTGAAGTGTTTGCTTCTGTCTCCATCTGAACACCTTTCCCTAATATCCATCAGGATATTTGATGAGTCCTGGGTGGGACTAATTCATACCTAGGGAAATAATACTATAGATAAAACCAGTGTTTGAGTTTATTTGTAAGTATGCATGTTTTCTTGTCAAACGGAAAAGCTGAAAAATGCCTCTTGGGTTCAACCTTTATTTAACCTTTGGTGCTTTGGCATAAGGAAAGTGTTTTGTTTCACATTCAAGTGTCTTTAACAAAGGAAAGTAAACAGTTCTCCCGCAGTAAGGAGGCTGTCCCACACTGTGTAAGGGTTAAGTTCAGCTCTGTTCTCTGCTTGACTGGGAGTAGGGAGTTGAACAGTAGTATTCACTGGGATGTAACATAGCTCATAGTAAATCATCCCTTTGCCTCCCCAAAGGGAGTAGTCTTTGCACATAAAAATGTCAGAATATTTATTGAAACAATGAAAGAATTTACCTAATTTCTTGCCAGCTCATGGGTTATATAGGCTTATTCGTAAGGGCTTCCATCCCCTGTCTGAGGAGCACTGCTAATGACTGGTCACCAGCCAGATGTAGACACATTCACAACAACCTTTTGAGCCCTGCCATTCAGCCAGTTCTTCACCCAGCACACATACACCTGCTCATCTCACAGCTGGATGTGTCCATAATAACACTGTGAGAGACAGCTATAAAAACCTTTACTAAACTTCAGAAAACTGCATTCACTGCCTTCCCTTCATCCACTAGGAGGTTGACCCTATCATACAATATCAAATCAGATGAGACTTTCCTTTTGTGAACCTATGTTGGCTGTGCCTAATGATTGTGTTGTCCTTTAAATGCCTCTCAGTAGCATCCACTATTATCTTCTCCATAATTTTTCCAGGAACTGAGGTTAGACTAACAGGATTGTATTTTTCTTGGTCCTCCCTTCTTGTAAATTGGAATGACATTGACCAGCTTCCATTCAGCAAGGACCTCTCCAGATTCCCAGTGCTCTAGGGTGAACTAAAGGTCTTGTGTTATGAGAACACTGGAACCACCGAGTGCTTGATTTCCACGTTTTCTACAAAGAATGACTTTGTAGTCAGCTTGTAGAGTTGTGGAGATCGGTCAAATGTGACATGTTTCTCAGGCTTAACAGCAGGCTCTCTCTTCCTCATCAGGGCTGATATCATGGCACTGTGCTGAAAGCACAAGTCTTACCTTTGGCAAAGTGCAGTCCTATATGAGTGAGGACCCAACTACTATTTGGTAATCTTCCCCTGCATCTGTCCTCTTGCCATCAGGTGCAGCATACAAACTGGGGCTTGGGGCTCTGAAATGATTCCCAGCCTGTGTATGACAAAAATGGTCATAGATGTTGAATAAGTGTACCTGGATTTGGGAATTAAATATATGCCTGCTAATTTGATAACTGAGCCTCTCTTTTGAAAAGATCTATTCTAACAGCATGCTCAAGTGACCCAATACTACATGCCATTTAATGTCATGAAAATTAATGTTTTGAGCATTTTGACTTATGTAAAACCAAAAGCAACAAAAGGAAAGACATGCCTGTGAGACCTCTGGAAGAACAAGGTCTAGCATGCAGTCAGCTGGCCCCATGTTCAGAGGAATAGGGGTGAGCTGGCAGGAAAAGCAGCCCAGCACTGTATTGTCCCTCAGCTCACCAGCAGTAGCCAATCTGATATATGCTTCTCTTTTACAAGGTGAAGTTTTTTCACTGCTTCCCTAAAACGATAACTAGATCTATGCATAGACTCTTCTTGTTTTACTTCTTTCTACATATACAGATCTCCAAAGGTGTAAGGTGTCTGGACCTGCAGATCATGAATGGTGTTATTTTCTCACCTGGCTTTGACAGTTCAGGATTTCATACCATCCAGTTTAGCATGTTAGCTGTGGTTTTAGAGATTTTTGCTTATTATGTAGTAGAATCTGAAAAAGAAATTACTGCAAGTCTCTAGTTTTAAACTAAACAAGTTCCCTTATTCTCTTGTCCAGTATAACCAGAATACTGTGAGGTGATTTGTGAGGCAGAGAATAATTTTGGTGGTCAAGAGCCAAATCGAAAAAATGCAACCTGGAATTTTTTCCTTTTAGGCAAGACTTTGGGGGAGGTGGGGGGGAGAAGTAATATAATTTCAATATCTGACTTATCTAAGATTTTCTGCTGCTGCAGCCAGTTGCTTTGGAATCTTCAAATTGTCTTTAAATTTTCTGTGTTGTGGATTCAATGTGAAAAGCAAGTACATTTTTACATCAGGTGTGTGAAGGATGGCAAAAAATTGATAATGGGTCTTAGTACTTTGACCTATAGGTCCTGGGTCTTGCTGCTTTTAATCCTCCTCCAGTTTCTGTGGTGGATCTGCCTCATGGGGAAAGGGAAACTCTTCCCTCTTCTTCCAAAAGCAGCACACTTTACTTCCCCTTCCTTCTCCTGAGAAGGCAGTGAGGTTTCCAGAGTGAGTGTCCTAACTACAATGTGACAGATGCAGGAAAACACTCTTGCCTTTGGTGCCTTAGGCTGTGTTTAAAAATGTGTTTGGCTTGTAGCTAGAATTGGATGGAAAGAGATGAGAGGAAAGAAAATCAAAAACGCTGGCTCAGCTGCCCCTGGGCACTTTAGATATACTGGTGATCAACCTGTAACATTTGTGTTGCTAAAGAGAGAGCAAGGTGTCTTGAAGTGGTCTTAATAATGTGCACTTCATCCATTAGCAGTCTCATTTATTCAGCTAGCACGATTGAACAACCCTTAGGAATATATATATATTGCAGAAAATCTACTTGCCAAAGGGATTATTATAAATATAGGTTTTAATTAAACTTAATCACCTCCTGCTCTATATTCCTAGGAAAACTTCCTAATTAAATAGCTGAAAATGACACTTGGGACAGTATTTAAGTCAAAAGTAACTCCAGAAGAAATGCTGCTGGTTTATATACAGATAAGACCTTCAGTTTTACAGTTTTAACTTTTGATGAAATCATCACAAATGACAACACATAGAGAGAAACTTGTGTGGTTTTTCCTTCCTGTTGCATTCCATTAAAAAAAAACCAAAAAACAAACAAACAAACAAAAAAACCTCCAAAGTTACATTTTAAAGATTGATTTGTTCTGAAATTTCATCCTGTGTATGGCTCTACTCTGTGCAGAAATGTTTACAGGGGAATGGAAATACTCATCTGAAGTCTGCACATACACGCTGCCACCACTCTCAGCATGGAAAGCTGAAAAACAAAATTGGAAGTACACCCTTTAAATGAGTGAAAGGTTCCTCTCCTATTGCTATGCTTGCTTTAGACTAGAAAGGCCCGACCTCTTGCACTTTGCCATTTGCTTTTATTATAGCACCACAAAACTTCAGAATCCTGAGAAGCCTCAGGGCAAGAGAGCAGATGAAATGCAGATTTCATATGCCTTCCTATAAAAGAAATGTGACAAAACAATTAGCCCAAAGTCTAGCTGGGGCTCTGTAAAGAGGTAGCAAGTGAATCTTAATTGCCCAAGTCCCAGTATGTTTGCTTGTTTTGGTTTGTTTTTTTAATCAGACCTTTATCATCAGCTATCATTTAAGGACGATTTCCTGCAAGTTTATAGGGTTTGCTTCCAGTAGTGATGAAGGCCTACATTATTCTTGACAAGTATTCTTCAGTTGGTACTAAATTACTAGATCCTTTGCATATGGAAGAGTGGATTTAACAGTCCCTTCATAGGTATTCAGACTGAATATGGTTTTGAAACTTGGCTTGAGTAGACAGGAAAGTGATTATCTGCTGGTTACCCAGCTCTGGACATGAGTGTAAGTTAACCCCTTTGATTAAAAGGGGAATCTTAGAGTAGTCAACTTCATCTAGTTTTCCACTGAAGGGGAATAGTGCACAACTGCATTTCAAGTTTCAGCAGTGTTTCATTATTATAAGCTGCCAAGATTCTTCATTCTGAAACTTGTTATTAATTATTTGTAATGAAAAGACCTTGAAAAGATATTTTTAGAAGGCTGTCTGCAAATGTCCTCCATAAAAATTATATTGACCCCACTTTTTTCTTCCTGTCCATCCTCAGTTATGTGGTCTGAGATGGGAAAATTTGAGCATCCTATTTACCTGTATATATTCAGTAAAAACTATCTAAACCAGTTTGCATATTTTTCCAGAAAGTGTTAAAATTCTTATTTATTGGTAAAAGAATTAACCCTGCCGTAGTTAAAAGATAAGCTCCATTTAACAACTCTAACAGCTAATAGAAGGGGACCTGATCTATTTCAACCTTGTCGCTATCTTTAATATCTTAATTCCTTTTAGATGCTGGCACCAGCAATTGGAGAGTTGATAAGCTTCTTAAAAGAAAGCAGGAATAATATCAGTTCTCTGTTATGTCAGAGAGAGAGGCAAAGGCAAAATGTGGTGTTTGAGTCTTTTTCTACCTGCTACTGAAAAGCTGAAGAGAGCAAGCTCTGATCTTGCTATACAAGTAAAATGACAAAAATAGCTTTTGTTGGTAGCAATGTTAAAATCCATTCATCTGTATTTTTGTTTGGAGGACCCTTCTCCAGTCTGAGTTCCTCTGTAGCACAGGTGATAGAATTCTTTTCTAAGGATCCCTGACTCTATCAAGCCTAGTAAAATTATGTCCATACTAGAGAATATTGCTTAGAAAATCAAATTCAGCTTTAAGTGTTTTGAATAGTAAAGTAAGGTTCCTGCTTTAGCTGTTCTCCTGGTTAGCTAGTGGGCAAACCTAGCCATGTTCTTATTAGAACAAAGATTTGTTGTGGAAAGATATGAGGACATTTCACTTATGCAAATGCACATACTTGTGCATCCCTGGCAGTGAGATACTCTTCATCTCTCCATCTCTGGCGGTGTTCAAGACCAGGTTGGACAGAGCCTTGAGTGACATGGTCTAGTGTGAGGTGTCCCTGCCCATGGCAGGGGGGGATTGGAACTGGATGATCTTAAGGTCCTTTCCAACCCAAACCATTCCATGATTCTATAATAGTGAAGAATTGAGAAACAGAGAAGAGACACTGCAAAAATGACTCATTCTTTTTTTTTTTTCCTTTTTTAAGTAAGTGGTAACTTTCTGGCCTTCTCCAAGCCTCACCTCTACAGCAAGAAAGCCAGACTGTTAGGGTGATTATTAGAAAACTGTTCACTGCTAGAATTTACAGCACAAATGGAGAAAGCAAGCACTGAATCAGATCTCTGCTTCTCCTGATAGCTTATTCAGATCTGTTTGCTGTGCAGTGGGTGTTAAGGCTCAGGTAAGTGTTTGAGTGACTCTGAACAGGAAGATACACATACATTTACCTATGCCAAAGGCCACATACTGCACCTGGGAACACACATACACCATTCTGACTGTGTTGGCTGTGTTGCTTTATCTTCCTCTAACAACTTATTTCTTTCCTTTCTCTGGCTAATGATTGCTGTGCCCTGATGTCAACTGATGAGATCTGGCTGGTCCTGTTTCAGCTTCCTGCTCTGTTCTAAAAAAGGATTCAGTGGTGGCCAACCACCTCCTTTATATATCTCCAAGATTAACTAGAAAATAATCACATCACATGTGGAAAACTCAGAGCTGTGTTCCACTAGCGAGTATTTCACAGGAGATTGGCAGTGAGCAGAAGTTGCTCTGAGGAAGAGAGCATCCTAGTGGGCTGCTGTGTGGTATAGCACAACTGTTAATAAGGAGGAAACGATTTGTGAGTGAAAAACAAAGGATTAGATCCCACACAAATGATGTTCAAGGAGCTTAAACAATTTACAGTTGGCTGTGTATCAACAGCTGAATTTCACACAAGATAGAGAATATATTGACTGGTAACAAATGGTGAAGTAAGTCAAATAATAGGTGTAAGTCATGCCTTCTATCTTTTTCTCAGACACTTCTATTTTTCAGCAGTATTTCAATGCAGCAGAGCTTAGGGCCTCAGCTTGCCACACTTACAAACACAAGCCTCTTCAACTTTAAAAAATCAGCTACTTCATTTTAACTAGATGAACTTTCAATTTCTCCATTTAAACTGGTATGGGTACCCAGTAGATGATTTAGTCATTACTTACATCCTTTTAAGTAAGTTCAGTGATACACTAGTGCAAAGCAAGCTGATAAAAGCGAGCATGCCTTAGGCAGATGTTTATACGTACACATTTGTAAAGGAAGGCTGTGGTTTGGTCCCCGCATCTTTCCCACAGAGTGGAGGTTTATTTCAGGAGCTTTGTAACAGTGATAAACAAACCTTGCTGACCATGTCTGTGCTTCTCTGAACCGAGAGGCTCTGGGAGGCCTTCGATGGAGAGCTGCCTGTCTCCTGCCTGTCCCCCTGGCAGCGGCAGCACGCTCCCTGCCAGGCAGGCTTGCCAGGTGCCAGATAAAATCACCCTGTTGCGTGCACCCTCAGGACCACTTCTGTTACTCATCAGTTACTACTATAGCTTGTGCACTGCTAGGTTAAATGGAGATTTTTGCATAGCATAGAGTGTTCTCCTGAGGACCAGCCTGATAAGACCCCATGACACAGAGAAGGGCTGCAACAAGTTTATCAGCAACCAGGCACACACATTTGTGTCTTGGTTTGTTCGCCACTTTCAGTAACTTCTGCTGCAGCCCTCTCTGTTTCCCACCCTTTGCTTCTGTGTTTGCTGATCATTACTGGCACATTGAGACCTTGTTTTTCATTTGCAATCACCAGTCACCTAAAATGTTATAAACAAAATGTATGTGAACTTGCTAAGTGCGGAATTATCCTCACTTTATTCTACAGCAGCTGTTCTGTTGTTGTTTTCCCCCCAAAATCAAAGGAAGTGACAATCAGAGGACATGGCTTTCTCCTGTGGAAGTCATAGACTGGTTTGTGTTGAAAGTGACCTTAAGGGTCATCCGGTTCCAACCCTTCTGCCACAGGCAGGCACACCTTCCACTAGATGAGGTTGCTCCAAGCCCCTGTGTCCAACCTGGCCTTGAACACTGCCAGGAATGGGG
>JBAFWW010028893.1:13089-23473 GCA_036873685.1 Agapornis canus
CCAGGCTGAAAGTCAAAACCACAGCACTGCACCAGCTACTAAGAAAGAGAAAAATTACTGCTACTGCTCATTCCAGAACACTGCCCTGTCCCTGCAGTGTTCAGGGCCAGCCTGGATGGAGCTTTGAGCAGCCTAGTCTAGTGGAGGGTGTCCCTGCCTGTGGCAGGGGGATTGGAACTACATGGTCTTTAAGGTGCCTTCCAACCCTAACCATTTTGTGATTCTGTGTTCCATAAATCCTCTTGACTGCTTGCATCTCACTATATTGACCTGTGGCAGTATGCTCAGCTCACTATGCTGAGTGCAACTGCTTGTCTTCCCAGCCTGTTCTTCCTAAAAAGCCTATATAAACCCATTATGGGGCTATGTGAGCTATTGCATCTGTTTTGTGCCATTCTAGTTACATCTTAGCTCTGCAGGTCCACACCAATTAATCCTCTGCTTCATGTGTTTCATAGTCATGTGCAAGCTCTTCAGATGATGCTCTGGCTGCATCACTTCTGCAGGAAGAATGAGAGCCTCCCTTGTTATGCTGTTGGGTGGGCACCACCTCCAGTTCTTCAATTTCTTATTCCCTCTCTTTTCTTTCCTGTTTTCAAATACCAGTAAGCATAGGTTAACGCTTCCTTCACTAAGTTAGTAAACCTGTTGAATATGCTTGTATCCCACTTCAAAAAGCAGATCTCATCTCTCATCAATCAGCCTTGCTACCCAAAGGGCATCTCTCAGTTTAGAAGGCAGAATCCTGTTGGTGTTTCATGAGTGCAGCAGCCACCCCCTGTGCCACTTCCTCTTGTCCTCAGACCTATAGTGCTGTAAAAAAGGGCATTCTGGCCTTCAAGATGTTGGGCAGTGAAGGATGCATTGTGCTCTTTGGTAAGGTACTTCAATGTCTAATTTTCTTTACTATTAATAAAATTTAAGGAAAACCTACACCACAACTATACTCTGAATATGTCTTACGTCAGCTTCTTCCACTGGGTTTCAAGAAAAGGTTATCTGCTCAATCAAAGAAATACATGAGAGATTTTGTAGTCAAAAGCTCAGATCAGACCTTCTGATGCCATGAAGTCCAGGGTTCTAGTCATCTTAAAAATACCAGAGTGAACTAAGAGTTACAGTGTGAAAGTAGGGTACAAATCTGTCATGCTCCAGAACCACCTGTTTAGGCTTTTAAAAATAGTAATCTTTTTAACTACCTCTTAGATATTTATATTCATTATGTGCAGCCAGTGACCAAAGCATATTTAGGGTTTATGCTTGAAATGCTTCTTTGTTTTGTATGTGCAGGAGAAGCTCTTCTGTTCTCAGAATCCCTGATTGGATAGATCATAAAAATATCCATAAGCTGATGAGCTCTGACCCACTTCTTGTTTTCAAAAATAAGCACATCTCATAATCATCAACAATGGTACTTAAAATTGCATGTAGTTTGAGACAACCATTGGTTGTTGAATGACGTCACTGTGATGTACACGCTCTCCCTTAGAGACATCACCTTCTGCTTGCTTTGCTCCATGGTGATATGCATGTTAGAGTTCCCCTTTCTGTCTGTCTTAATATAATAAACCTTGTATCCATTTCTGCTGCCTATCTTTTCCTGTTACAAGAAGGAGAAAGAAGCCTGCGACTCCCCCACACATCCACCTCCACAAATTCACAACTGGGCTCAGAACTGTGTGAAGAAAAAAAACTGTCAGGTTGCAATTCTGCATTTAAAAGTCTTTATAAATCTCTTCTGAAATTCCTGTATAGAAAGGGGTTGTGTACTAAATATAAACTTTTCCAGACATTCTAAGAAGAGGTACAGTCAGGGTGCTCATAGTTAAGAAAAGAAAACCCCTATGAACTCATATGGTGATGGCAGATTACCAAATTTTTTCTGTCAGCCTGCATTTAAGACTGATTTAATCTGATTTTGAGTTGGAGTTCTGCTTTGGGTGACTTGGAGACAAGTGGCTTTAGAGGACATCTGACATCTGCTTTTGGCAGCAAGAGGATGGAAGAAGACTTTATTTTGGACTGTGCTACAGAACTGGCATCTAAGGGAGTCTGCTTTTGGATTAAGTGATGCTCATTCAGGTCTGCAGTTCATCTGAATGTATATGGAGCTTGGAATAAGTTGATCAGTAGGCAGCCAATTTCAAAACCCATTATTACTTGTTTCTCAGACTCATCAACGTGACAACTGACTTGCTAACAGGTAATGTTGTTTATAGTCCTTCTTGTAGATATAAAAAATTGCTTATCATTAATTTGGCACTTAGTTAAGGCACTAATATTTTCTTAAACTTCAATATTTGGCAGCATGTTTTCCCTTTCAGTTCATCAACAATTCTTTAATGTGTGATACTCTAGCTACAGCTTGTTGCTGAAGAGAAGCCTTTTGACAGAATTTTGGAGTTTGCATTGAAACAAAATAGGGTTTGAGTTGTTATTCCAGTGGCTTTTCTTGAAAGCTTTAATACATGCCAAAAAAAATCAAAATCAAAGTTGTAAGAGACGTACAGAAAAGTTGCTGGTGTTAAGTTACAGATTTTGGTTTTTTAATCTGGCTAGCAAATTAATCTAGATTTCTCTGTCAGGAAGCCGTCTGCGTGGTCTCAAATGACAAATATTTTTTCTGAAAAGACAGAGAAAGCAAGTGCCACTTCCGCAGGATTTCTGCTGTGGTTGTAATCCACATAATAATCATATTTAAGGAACTACTGGTAATTGAAGATGTACTCTTCAGAAAACGACTCTGTGATATGGGACGTGAGAAATTTGTGAAATGAAAAAAAAAAAAAAGAAAAAAAGAGATTGCTAGAAGGTTAAATTTTATAAAAGAATATTCAACATAGAGCTTTAACACCTGGAAGACCAGTAGTATTTAGACTGACAACAAAATGAATGCATAGGCAAATGCAAATGAGGACTTCCACTCCTCAGACATATATCATGGTGTCACCCAAGAAATTGATTTTCCTCAGCATGCTGGGGCAAGCTGTGGGCAAGAGGAAATGGGTACCTCTGCTATGCCACCATACAATGTTTCATTGAAATCAGATCAACACTTTACTCAGTTTTTGAATGGAGTTGTATTTGCAGATAATGACTATATCCTGCATGAACTTTGCAAACTGGCACAATTATTCTAATAAACCTTTGTTACATCTGATGGAAAAGATTCACTCAATGCTTTGGAAGCTTCATCTTATGGCATATGGACATATCCAAATGTTAATTACTGTCTAAATAGATTCACTGCCTAATCTACGTAAAGGACATCTATGGCAAAAGCACCACTTTTGATCTGGATTTCCTTGTGAAAGAACAGAGTTAAAGTTTTGGGGCATCCAAGATTATTTCTGTGCCTAAGGTTCAAATGTGTTATGCTTTTTCTCTGCTGAATTTCTCCCTAAAATGATGATGGCCAGAATCAATGGCAAGTAGTCCTAACTGATGTTTGAAGTACCTGGCTCTGAAAATGAATAAGATTAAAAACCATTGCTCTGGCAGCTACATTAGCAAGCAAGCTCACAGTACGGATTCATTATGTTTTCTGCACTTTTCAGAGTATAAAGTTGAGGCATGGCCATTATGAAAATGGCTTTATGCTTTGGGTTCCAGACAACTACAAAATGTGGGGTGCATTAACCATGTGGCCCCTGTGCAGCTGTAAAGGTCCAGCTAAATATGAAATCTGCATCCCACATTGCCTCCTGTGAAGCTGTGTAGTCTCCTTGTTAATATATTTATGGTAGGGTATGAGCCAAGGTTGAAGTATGTTAGTAGTAGGAGGCCAGTTTCTCAGAAAGTAGTGTGAGAAAAATGGAATACAGTACTGAAAATCTCTAGCTTGTGCTAAACATCTTGGAAGTCTGCAAGAATGATGTTGAATCCAGTCAGTAGAGTGAAATTCAATAACTCCTTACCTGAAGTCACAGCTCATCTCAACTGTGAGGTTCTTCCTCCTCTTGAAAAGGCTTTACTTTGTGTCTCTATCTAGTATTTGCCTGCACTAGGTAAGGTGTTTAAACAATTTAGAGCCTGTTGAAATACTACAGTAATGCCAGAAAAAAAGAAATTCTCTTCTCCATGGCTTTCTGCCATATCAACTGAGCAGATTGAATTGTGCCAGCTTAGAGGGTGGTGTTTCCTCCCGCTCATTCTCTGAGTCAGTGACAGACAGACCTGGCCAGGACTGGCATGTGCAGATGCAATGGGAAGGATGAGATTCCCCAGGCCTCACGGGAGAGTCAAAGAAAAGCAGGTAAGTCATCTATTTAATGTTGCAGTAAGTGTTTAGTTGGTGACATGTAAGTTAGCTTTGTATGAAAAAATATATTTATGATTTAGAAGGTATTTTCCCTTTCTGTGTGGGTGCTTGCCTCTTTTTTTGCTTGTAGATGAAATAATCTGGTAGTTTATACTGAAAGAAAATTGTCTCACACAACTCAGCCATCTAGAAAATAATATTCTTGAATTATGATGCTATTTGGATTGAATCCTTTCTTGTGCTTAACAGTCTGTCTTCTTATTAGTGAGTGATATAATCCCCATACTCCCCTTCAGCAAGTAGTGTAAGCAAGCACCTAAACATTGAAGCTGTGACTGACCAAAAATAGTGCAGGGTACTGGCAAATGGATCTTAAAAGGATTGATCAAAGAATGTAGGTGCAAAATTGAGATGGGGAATGGAGTATCCAGTGTTTTCCTGGAAACACTGGATCCAGACTGGAAGCTGGATATGTCACTGCAGGTCTTGAAAATGAGCAGTTTGCCAACTGTATATGGACTCTGCTAAACCAGGGGTCAGTTTTGGATAGGTGCTTTAGGATAAGAAGGTAAATCTTCCTAACCATAGAAAAAAGAGTATTCACCTGGTTTTAGGAAAATCCAGTTGATGGCTACTGGTTATAAGGTTTTTCTAAGGCAAGTATTTTGTCCATGTTCTCTAAAAAAGTGCTCATGAGTAAGTAAATCTTTTAAAATCAGTTGTGTATGTGACTGTAATACACATAAATGATTTCACTTCCACTTATTTCCATGAATTTTTCTATAACTACATGATATTGTGCTGAGGGAGGATGTAAGAGTTATTGCTATGTATTGCTCATAGTTTCAGAAGACTGATTTAAGAACCATGACACCATTACATTAGTAATTGCCCAAATAACATACTAATAACCATTACAGTTACTGCAGGAGGGGATTTCCTCACTGCAATGTAATGATATGTAAAGCTGCAGGGAAGTATTTTAAAACTAGGAGATGTGATACACTAGTGATGCAATAGATATTTCTTGGAAGGAATTTATGGTTGTTTTACATAGCGATCTTTTTTCTGCTATCATAATTGGTGTTGCTACTACTTTGAGTCTAAATAAAAGCTTAAGAGCAAGTTAATTTATTTCTGGTTGTGTTGGTCTTCAGTGGTCTTCTACGTCATGAGCTGTTCTGAGTATTTGTTGCTTTGTTAACTTCTAGAGGTGTCCATACAGCACAGGACACTGGTCTTTTCAGTCTAGTGTTTGGTCTGTTGCATTGTCTGGGTTATAATACGACTGATATTTTAGGAACTGTCCTGTCAACAAGGACAGAGAGAAGACCTGTGTAGGCTTCTGCCAAGCAATGCTGGACCCAGTGCCTTGGAAGAATTGTACAAAGCCAGCACCTGTAAAATGTTAACATTTTATATGCATGCTGTTTTTCTGAAGTCAAACAGGACTAAAAATATATGCTGAAAGAGTTGCAGACTTCTATCAAAGGAAAATAAGTTGATCTAGCTAATAATTATTAGATGAAACCATGTACTAAGGTAACACCTCAGCTAGTTAAACATTGGGGTCATACTACCCTCACAGAGAACAAAGTATCTTGCTGAGTTTTAAAGAACTTAATATTTAATTGTATCAAAAATGATACAAGGATCTCG
The DNA here is from genome assembly GCA_036873685.1 of Agapornis canus. NCBI lineage: Eukaryota > Metazoa > Chordata > Aves > Psittaciformes > Psittacidae > Agapornis > Agapornis canus. The sequence continues at coordinate 19,010 of JBAFWW010028893.1, forward strand.
TTGTTGTGATCTTACTGGTGTCACAGTACTTTGCAGACAAAGGACTAAGGCATCTGAAGAAGAAGAGGAACTAACATATTTTGGGTATATATTTTACCCCTGTGTTCTCTGGGTGTCAGAGTGCTTTTATAGAATTTAAGTAGATATGGAACTGGGTAGTAGGAGGCAGCTGAATGTCATTTAGTGTCATTCAGGTAGGAAGTACATATTATATGGAACTCCATCTCTAGTTATCAATCAGAACAAAAGGGCTTTTTCCTCTTTATGGACTTGCCTTTCTGACAAGGGAATCTGCCTGAATCTCTTTGAAACTATCTTTAACCTAAGCATAGCAATCTTTAGTATATTGAAGTAGAAGAGGTGGCAACAAGATTGATCTTGGTAAGGTAGTATGAAACACATAGGATTTGGTGTACATTGTCCAAGCTGGTTTCTGACTTTGTCCCATCTCCCTAACTTCCTAAATTTAGACTGTGAAATACATATTTGGAAGCAGAAATTAATACTAACGGTTGGTTTTCACAGTACTGGCATATGAAGGTCTCTTTGATTTTGATGGTATTGAGTGCCACTCTGTACCATTAGACAGAGGCCATCTTTCAGGTATTTGAGTGCAAAATTTGAGCTATACATGTAATTGGTCTAAATTTTTAGTGGCTAAGGGAAAAAAAGAGTACTTAGAAAATGTTGAATTCTCGACTATACAGAAGTAGTATTTTGAAGATTGCTAATATATGTGAAAGCTTTGAAAAATCAATACAAGCAGATGAAGAACAGACCTCTGCTTCAGGTTTGTGTCCTATAGGTTTAGCAGAAGATAGACATCCTTCAGTAGCAAAGAAACTGCAGATTCCATTTTCAATGTATACGTCTCTTCAACTGATTTTCTAATAGTTACTGAAAATGAAAAGAACCCTGACTTCCTGGACCCACTGAGAATGGAAGCTCAGAGCAAATGAGGGAGCTAGAAACATTTGCAGATTTCAGGTCCCACCAGTATAAGTCATATTTGGGTAACAGTGGGAACTGAATGTCATATATAAGGGAGGGAAACAGATGGAAGATGCACATTTATGGGAAGTGACTGAATAGCATTTGTAGCATAGGCATGGAAAATGTTTAACAGAACAAATATATGAAAGATTAAATATAGAAAGGAGATGAGATTAATGTACTGAAAACTAGCTGCAAATGACGTGATCTGCTCTGGACACTCTGTTCTCTTTTCTCTGTTCTTGTATCATCCCCATCGTATCTAGGCACTTAACTGGCAGATGAGTCACTGTGTCTTTGTGTTGCAGCTTGTTCATCCATTAAAGGTAATTCTTTCCACTCACAGAGTTATGCTGAAAAGGATTTACCTGTAAAGTGTTTTCAAGATACACTAACATTCACAAACCCTCTAAAACCTGGGGTTTAATTGTGGAGATGCAGATAAACACATTTTTACAGCAACAGAAATGCCCAACTACAGTAATTCTAGTCTTCAATAAATTATTTTTTATGTTCCTGATACCCAAGATGATGAAGGATACTGCTTAAACTGGCTAGGACAGCATAATATCATTGATTTCATGCTTACTTCACAGTGGGGCTCAAAAATATTGTTTGGGAATCAGCTTGCTTTGTTTTCAGGGTAGCTTTCTGTATGTTTCAAAGAACCTTTTCTTAAGGTTGAATATAATATCATATATCAGCTAAATCTTACTGTGAATTGCAAACAGTGAAGTAAAATTATTCTAGGCAAAAATATGAATTCTAGTCATGCAGCCAAAATACGGCTCCTCTCTTAACTTTTATGATAATGTAGTGGGGATAAAACTTTAAAATTTAATCCTGTATATTATTGCAGAGCTTACACAACATCTCAAATGTTACATACATAAGATGTCATGGTTGGCAGCTTTGTGACTATGTGGTCATTACAATCTGATCACACCTGTTCTTTCCTAGAAATCCTACTGTTGCCTTTAAGCTCTACTTTCATTGGAAATCACACTCAAACCCATTTTGATTAGCTCTAAACGAAGCAGCAACTGTTCTTCTAATGATCCTATAACCATTATAACAAAAATTGTTTTCTAGGTGTGTTCAGCAAGGAAGGGAACCTACTAGATGTAAATAACTAAGGACTTTCAGACAATTTAAGATCATTTCAAATCCAAATTAATTTATAATTTGAAAGTTGACACTGACTACCTGCAAATGTGTCCATGCAGCATAAAATCAAAAGCTTAGAATTTGGCAAGAGTTACTTGAAGATATGCCATGGAAAGTATTATCTGTAAAATACTTTGCTATTCACAGCACCCAAGTGCTCTAATTAACAAAAACTTTAAAGTTGATATTTAATAGTGCTGTCAGTGATTAAATGTGCCCAGTGGAAAAGTACAACAAAATAGTTAGGATCGTGGTGATCAAAAGGAGATGATAAGTCTTTGGTGTATTTGACCTGTATTAGACCTCATTCCTATGCCTGATTTATACAAACAAAAAACTGAAGAACAACTTAATGAAAGTTGCTTCATAGCATTTTTTTTAGATCCTTTCTATTGTGTTATGACACTGTAGATGGGTATTCATAAAACACGGTTCATGCAAGTAATTATTCAAAAGTCCAAATTATGTTATGACTTACTGGAAAGAAAGTTGCACAGTTGGAGTTTCTGGCAGAAAAGATTTCTCCACAGCAGTTGGCCCATGGTTGTATCAGATCTCATGGTGATTAATCTCAACTTCATTGGCATTTTGATGCTCTCACTGGGGCAGAAGATGGGGGGGAGAGAGTGATAGATTCACTAAATCTCGAGCTATTCTGATAAGTATGATTTTTATTAATCTTGCCTATGTTTTTTTTTAACCTGAACAAAGTGACTGTAATAAGTTTATTCTGGCAAAGCAAAGGATGGTCTTCGATGAAGTTGGAGATGATAAAAAAAAATGAAGTGGATGTCTTTAACATATATCTACAGCTGGCTTCATATACCTGGTTACTATTCAAAACAAATGCAACATCAGTGTAATTGGATGGGACTGCATGAAGAAACGCTTCCCTTAAAAGCCAAATAAAACACAGTACAATGGCTTTAAAAAATGTGTGAAAGCACAGTGACTGTAAATGAAGTTGTCTGGAGCTTATGACCTTTATGATATAAAGACACCCTCGTCCTAGTCTTGCTTCCCTTTCTGCTTGGAAATCTTCTGAGTTATATGTCTACCAGTTTATTCTTTCCCAGATAGTTTGACATGCAATTCTTAATTCTTTCAATTGATATAGAATTAAAATTCTTTCTCTATGTTGTCCCATATTGTTATCACTTCTAAAAAAAGAAAATAGCTACCATGGTGCTGATAGTGTCATTTCTAATCTATTGCTACCCTTTATCAGAGACCAAGTGACAGTAATAAAAATAAATGTCAGATTTGGACACAGAGCACTTAGTTTAAATTACTTTGCAGCCTTGTCCCTCTTGATGCTCACACAGGGAATTTCCTGGCACTGGTAGGTTCTGCTCCTGATTGTTTCTCCTTCCTGGATGTGAAGAAAGCAGCCCCATGCAGGTCTGGAGGAGCTCCACATGCTTTGACATGGGGTTGAAGTTTGTGCACCAAACTTGTGACCACGAACATGGAGTTAGAAGTGAAATGGGGAATGGAAGAGAGGGCAAGAAGAAGGGAAGGGATAGTAGGGATAGTGAAAATTTTTTTCTTTCCTCTTGCCTGAAAGGGAGGGATAATAATTTTATTTTTTTTTTGCTGTCAACAGAGAAGTTTTTTTAAAAAACAGCCACCCCAAACATAAACAAACAAACAAACAAAAAAACAAACACCACAAAAACAAATTACAAACCAAAAAGACACAGGTCTTTGCATGTGAGATTCCTAAAAGTACTTAGAGCAACCTCAGATATCCAACACTAGGGTGGATTATTAGGCAGCTGTTGCTAAATTTCTTTATTTTAATGTTAATGTGTAAACGTCTTGTTGAGGGGAGAACTATCTTTATAAACCTAATGCTAAATCTTCTCAGATTCCTTAATCTTGCTAGATACTTAGATTTTCACTTTCCTGTAGATTTTTAAAGGTGGTCTGAGTAATAATTCTAAAGAAGTTTGTATTTCAAATTGCTTCTCATTTTATTGTAGCATTGCTACTTTAGAGCCTTTCTGACACTACCTTTTTTTTTAAGATTTCTTGTTAATCAGATTAAATCTCAAACCCACCATAATTCTAGCATGCAAGTTCTTTTTAAAGCAAAAAAAAATTACTGGTTTACTTGAATTTTCAGGCTTTGAAGCAGATTAAGTTCATCCTACTGATTTCAGGCATCAGTAGTTCAGACCTGGCCTGCAGAGGTATGGTTGGTCATCCAAGATTTTTTTTACATCTCTTAACTGATTTGGAGAAACCTCCAGGAACAAATTTGCCAACAAAGTTTTCAAGCTGACAAGCAGGTATTCTTTA
>JBAFWW010028894.1:0-23189 GCA_036873685.1 Agapornis canus
CAAGGAGAGCAGCCTGACGGTGAGTGCGCGGGGCGGCGGGGGCTTCGTGCCGGGGGGCGGCGGGCAGGGCCTTCACCGCGAGTGATTTTGGTGTGGAAACGCTCCTAAGTGATGATCCCCGGGGAGGCTCGGGGTTCTTCTACCTGGACAGAATTCCGGTATCGTTATCCCTTTGATCCCGGTGGATCTGGGATGAGCGGGAGGCAAGGGCAGACGCCTGTTCCAGAGGTCCTAGATGTGCAGCGGGTGTCCTGAGGAAACTTCCTCGTGTGGTAACCCCCATCCGCAGCCGCTGTGCTTGGAGAAGCAGTCACAGGTTGGAAAAGCACAAATCTGAGGAGCTGGGTCGTTGCCCTGGTGGGGCAGAATCTTTGCTTTTTTTCCCAAAGAGGTGTCAGAAGGTGTTTTTCTGTGCCAGAAGGAAAGATTTATGATGGAAAACTCAAAATGGTTTGGGTTGGAAGGGACCTTACAACTCAGATCGTTCCAGCCTCCTGCCCCTGGCAGGGACACCTTCCACTAGATATAGGTGAAGATTTTAAGTTTCAGTCTGAAGATAATCTTACATTTGCTTTTTATGTTAGTTATTAAATATAGCTGACTCAATTAAAATGTTCTTCAGTGTCCTGTTTACCGGCATTAATATCTTTTGTGTGCCTGGTGACCTCATCTGGAACCCAGTTTGCACTTCTGGACTGTTCAGTGCAGGACAGATGTTTAAACACAGAAGGGAAATCAAAATAGGTCTATGAAAGTGGCTGGGAATAGAAAAGTTTGTTTAAAAGGAAATAATAAAGAAGATAAATGAGCAGATAAATAAATAGCAGCAATAAAGGAGAGGCAGTAAACATGCTTATAGCTACAAGCATTGGCAGGGTATAAAATCCACAGGAACAAAAAGAATAATGTAATGTTATACATCATTGTTAACTGTTATTACGTGGAGGAGGTTGTTGTCTATATTATCACACAGAGCCTGATTTATCTGTTGGTGGGCACAATTCCCTTTGTCTCTGGTGAGAGGGATGAGTGAGTGCAAGGAGCAGGTGCCAGAAGGAGCAAGTGCAGGTCAGTCATTGCTATGTAGGTACAGTTTTATGGGGGGAAAATATCTTCAGCAGTTTGCTTGGTTATCAGAATCAGTTGTTTCAAATGAAACGTGCTGTTACTGTTAGTGTATTGAGGGAGTTGGATGTCATGAAGCTGGTTTAGATTTGTGATGTCCTGGGGAATTAGCTGCAGGGCTGTGGTGGCTGGGGCTGGAAACTTGTCCAAACCACCTAATGCAGCCCCTGCCAACCCAGGCTGGAGGGGTAGGAGCAAACCATGGGCTGAACATCATGTCTAGATGGACTAGAGATGGTGGGTTGCAAGGTGTAGCAGAAGAGAAGAGTGCCTGTGTTTCTGAAATACTTGCTGCTTATAGGGCTGAGGACACAGGCTGTTTACTGAGGGTGGTTTTCACCGTTCATATTTGCTGGCCCATGTGCCATCTGGTAGCATCTGCGAAGCAAGAAACTGTTGCGTGTTATGTCGGGGTCACTGGGTGTGCATTTGTCCAGCAGAAGTCTGAAGCTTTCAAGCACAATGCATCAGACAGACAAAACCAAGCTAATTTTAACAGCTGTTTGCTCCAAGCCATTGCCCGCATCAAGGAAACATTGTGAAAAACAATTCTCCTACAGAGTGTAAGCTGTAAAACAATGTAAATTTTCCCCCTGTCTCCTGGGAGGTTATATTTGTTCAGCACCACTCAAGCTGACATTGGGATGTTCTGAGTAACAGGGCTGTAGGGCATGTCCTTAGCTTTCTGTCAGATGTTTTTTCTTGGTCTGTAGCTGTCTTCTTGCAGAGGGGATTTTTGTGACTAAGTCTCTCTGAAAAGCAAATCTCTCCCCAGACTGAAATCCTGTGTTATGCAAACTGTGGACATGAGGTGATGTCCAGCAGCTGCAGCCTCGCTTTGTTCCGCTGCTTTCAGCAGAGGAGTGGGAGTTTGTTCCCGTCTTCCTAGGACTGCATCTGCCTCTTCTACATCCAAGTAACCGTTTAGGAACATGGCTCCTGGAAATCTTGAAGGATAGTGGGAGCTGGAGTGTTTCTCATCTGTATGTACCCAACAAGAAAAGAATATGATGTTTTCTCTTTGGTAAATGACTCTTGAAACCACTGTGTTATCTGTTTTCTTTGGAAGGGTTATATCAGAGACTGTTATGAAACTGCTGCTTGCACAGATTATTGATGCTCTCTTAAGAAGCAGCAGTGCAGGTCTGTGGTCTGCGTTGATTTTTGCAGTGAGATTCAAAATGGACTCATTAATTTTAGGCTGGATAGTTTGCTGTTTGATTCCTGAAGAGCTGTCTCTGGACATAAGTTACCCGTGGAAGCTGGAATTCCTTTATTATAGATGAGGGAGAGTTAGAGAATGTACTGCAGGGTATCGACTCAGGGAACCCACCATGTCTCACCTGAAGAGCAAGAAACCTCTCTGATGATACGCTACTTCCAAGTGCGGGTTTCCTTCTGAAGAACACTCTGGTGTCTTGTCAAGATAAGCATGACTTGGAAAACGCTGGCATTTGCATTGCGTATGTTGAACACATAAATGAACACGTGCTGCAGATGGGAAGAGAGGCAGCCTACATGCAGTAACTTGGCATTTTCTGCTGCTGTGCTCTGCGTCTGACGTGACGTGAGGAACACAGTGTGAGGCTGCATGTTCTCTTCTGCTCTGGGGCTAACCGCATGGCAGAAACTCTCTGAAATCCCTTGCATGGACCAAATCGTCTCTGAACCTTTGTACACATGGACCAAATAAAGAGGGATGATAAGCACTTTTGGTGGAACCTCCCATTTGAAATAGGAAGAATATCAATTGTGTTAATCAGAATTCCAGTTTGATCTCCCATTCTGTTGTACCATAGCTGCAGCATCACCCTGCCAGCACTAAAAACACATGCAAACTCATGATACTGAAGCTGCCTAGGCACAGTCCAGCCATTTCTGGGCCTCTGCTGACTGCCCAAGCCTCTTCTGGGATCTGAGCCTTTGCATTTGACTCTTTTGCCCAAACAGTCCCTCATTGCATCCAGTGGAGGTGGCTGTTTTACTTTTTTGGTCTCAGCTGGAATTGTAAAGCAGATACTGAAGTTAAGCTGTCTGGCACAGCCATGCTGTGTTTAAGGTGCTGTGAATGCATAGAAATCAAGAAAAATAATGTACATTTTGAAGTTGAATAAATGAACAAGCGTGTTGCCCTGCTTTAGTCACTTTAGCATGGCCCAGTAAGCTCGCCCACTGTCTGCTGCTTTATTTATATAGTGCCTTATGTAATAAACATGTAGTTGATTACCTAAGCCTTGATCAAATTATTCTTGGTTTTTCATGTTGCTGGGCAATGTGTCATTTACTGTGAGTGCTGGTAGCAACTTCAGAGTCTCCAGAGAGTTTGAAATCCACAAAATGAATGTGTGTGTCCAAACCAACAAAGTATCTTGCTCATGTGCATGCTGCCTTTGTGCAAATTCTATGCACTCATCTGCCACCCTATGACTTTTCTTCTTCTGTCACCGCTTTGCATCTCAGACATGGTCAAGGGTTACCTACAACCATGACTAAACAGGTCATTTTGCCATCACTGCCAATGTATTCCTGTGAAACATGAGCTGGAATATTTAGCTGCTAAAAGTATAACTGCTTTTGCTCATGATCAGTATACAGACAAAAGTATTTTGAACCATTTATTGAGTTTGGTCCACAGCAGGCTTGTCAAGAGAAATGCATCAGTTTCTGTTGTTTGTCTGAGTCATGTCCCCCTGAGCTTTGTTGTCACCATGGTTTTCACTACATGTCTGCTCTGTCTGTGTATCTTCTTCTAGCCTCAGTGAGCCTAGGGCTCTCCCACAGATTTGATGGTGCCACTCGTGTCCTGTGGGAGCTGGAAGGACAGGCTGCTGTCTTCTGGCATGTTTGCTTAGCTTTTCCCTGCACTATGCCTTGCTGGTGCCTTGTCATTAATTTTGCTTTGTTGCAAGCTGACAACAGCCATTATTTTTATTAGTGAAGAGGCCAAATGAGGCGTTAATATCATGGTGAGGCTGACTATCACCTCAGCAGAGCCTATGCAAATCTAATGCAGGTCCTAAGCCTTGTTTTCCCTTGAAGTTTTGTGCCTCCATCCTTAGCCGAGATGTGTTTTAATTTGTTTTGTTTCTTACTGCCAATTTCAGCTGTCATAATCAGCTTCTGCACACGTCTGTTCAGGCCTTGCTGGCTATCAGCATTGTGGAAAGAGATTAGTGCTGCCATAGCTTGAATTTGGACCTTGCATGTAGCCTGACTGGCTATCAGGGATGCAGTGGGAACAGTGGCCCCTTGTATGGGGAGGGGGCATTGCTGTCTGTGGGAGTGATAAAGCTAATTAATGCTGTTAATAAACATCAGGACATCATTGTGAGATGCTTTGACTCTCTAGCATCATAAAGCTCATCAGTGGGACTAAGCTGGTGAGCCTGAGTGGGGTTTTTTTAGCTATCTTTGATTTTAGGAATAAGAAGAGTCGTCTTTCAGAGGGAGGACTGTGGGGAGAATGAGATGTGGTCACTCCACTACTGGCATGTGGCCATGTTCTGCTCAGTGCCAGCTCAGTGTTCTCCCTGCTGGGAAACCCTGAGAGGTTTTAGAAATGTTTGGAAATACAGCTCTAAGAGCTCTTGTTGTATGAAATCTGTGGTGATGAAAGGAAAGAAGGAGTCAGAGGATTTCCTGTGCAGCTGTATATAACTTTCAGTAATATTTGTAAAGTTTCAGAAACTTTCATGCCCCCTCCAGGACTTTGTTGAGAAAAGTGTGAGTTCTGTTACATTCTATTTACCACACAAATAATCTTGCAAAAGCTGCTGCATTTTGTTTTGTCAATTCTGACACCAGTTTCCTTTTAAACATGATACTGAACCCAAATGGCCTCATGACTTTTTCCAGGCCTTTCAGCATTGTTTCTAGGCAAGTATAAGCTTTGGAGAAGTGGAGGATGTTTGATTTATTTAATAAAACTTTGTGTCTGATAATATTCTTTGAGGAACACGCGACTCAACTCTACTCTGATCACCTGTTGATATGTGTGCTCACTGTTCCTCTTCCTGTTGTGCATGTGGACATGGTGCAGTGCGTTTGGTCCATACACAGTCCAAGCATGGGCATTTCCGGTGACTTTGTATTTATTTCTTTAGGACACTAGTGATGTAATGGAGTCTTAAAGTTCATTAAGCAGCTTCCAGACAACATAGATTTAGTTTTTGGGAAGCAGATGCTGGTTTTAGTGGGAAATATGAATTTCCTTTGCAGTCTCTCTTTGCAGATTTCTAAGCTGCAGGGAACAACTCGCGTGCCACTGTACATGCTCCCTGCTGCACATTACCTTCATGTGCCAATGCACAGTGTGATGATGTCCAGTCTTCTGGTAAGGGCTGTAAAATACACTTAGGAGGTGCTTATTTCCCCCCTTCTCATTATCCAGTGTGAGAATGTTTGCACGCAGCTTTGGAGTCCTCAGTACAGGAAAAGACACGGACCTGGTGGAGATGGTCCAGAGGAGAGCCACAAAAATAATCAGAGGACTGGAGTGTCTCTGCTGTGGGGAACATCTGAGAGAGTTGGAGTTGTTCAGCCTGGAGACAATTGCAGGAAAACCTTATTGCAGCCTTTCAGTTCTTAAAAGGGGCCTATAAAGAGAGATGGGGAGAGAGTTTTTAGCAGGGCCTGTTGTGATGGGATGAGGGATGATAGTTTCAGAAGGAGATTCAGGCTGAGGAAGAAATTCTTTACGATGAGGGTGGTAGAGCATTGGCAAAGGTTGCCCAGAGAAGCTGTGAATGCGCCATCCCTGGAGTCATGCAAGGCAAGGCTGGATGTGGTTGTAGGCAACCTGATCTAGTTGCAGATGTCCCTGCTCATTGCAGGGGGCTTAGACTAGGTAACCTTGGAAGGTCCCTTCCAGCCCAAACTATTCTATGATTAAATTCTGTGTTTCTGTGTTTGATTTTTCCAGTGTTGTGTCCTAGAAATCTGCCTTGAAAACACTGCTGTCTTCATGGAAAGCATTTGTTTTTTTCTCAGTTGAAATAAGCCATTTTGAGCAGCATGAAACTCCACTCAGCGGTGTTTCCACAGGAGACCTGCTAGCCATTCTCTGAATGTCCACCAGTAAGAAGATACGTGTAAACCAGAATAGCTTGTCCTTTCCCCACTGCAGTACTGGTGCGCCCGATATAGAGATACACATCATTTCCAGCATCACTAAAACTTCTATGGAGTCTCTTTACCTCTTTTGCCTTTTGCTGCTAACTATTTTTAGTTAGTTTGAGCTAAATCCAGTGTTTCTGCAGCTTGGCAGTCTGCTCTTGGGGGGCATCAGCTTGTCCTGGATGCTCTGAGGTGTGTTGTGTAAAGACACATGTGCACAGGGCAGTGCTTCATGCAGGCTGCCAGAGAGGGTCTGGAGGGGCTAGAGGAGCTTTGGAAGATGGAGATGCTGGAGGAGCTGGAAATGCTGTAGAGGCTGGTGAAGACTGGAAGGGCTGGCATCCAAGTAACCTGTGGCTGTGACCCAGATTTTTATTCAGTGAGTGTGAAATGCAGCATCCAAGCCAGGAATCCTCAAAGCCAGAAGCCGTTTAAACCTGACTTGACACTGCATCCTTCACTTGGTTACCTAAAGCAATGTCGTTGTTGACAAGACTTTGTTTCCTGTATCTCCCCTGCTCTGAGTGGATAAGCTGCAGCATTGCTCACTCATGGGAACCAGTTGGGCCACTGTGATAACTGGCAGAGTGATCGTTCACAGGTTCTGAGGCCATCTCAGTGTTTTAAGGTGAAACTACAATATATTGTATTATTTGAGAGATAGCGTGTGTCTATGGCAGCATAGAGGCATGGCCAGGTACAGCAGTGGCATGGAATTTGGTGATCCAGCAAAGTGGTGCCTTTTCTCTGTCTGCCATTGTGCACCAATCCAGCACTGGTCCAGGTCAGTGTTTATTGGATGCTATCTGAAGGTAGCAATTTGGCTTAAGGTTTATAGCCTCTATTTATAAGTCATCTGGGCTGATCAGTTGTGAGGCATCCTTGCAGGGATTATGGGATCTGCGTGCAGGCTTTCAGGTCTTGGTGATCCCTGAATGGTGAAGGGAAGGTAACACAGTCTACCTAACTGGAGAAAACCAGGGCAAGATGGGCTTGCAGTGTTGTCCTGAGATAACTGAGCTGACAGAGAAGAGGCAGGAGAGGAACATTTTAGCAGAGACAGAAGGTGTTCTCAGTGCAGCATCCCTTGTGGAGGAGCTTCCTGCTGGAGGCTGTGGTGGTGACTGAGGTCAGCCTGGGTTAACTCAGGGCCTGATGCGGCAGCATGGGCAAGCCCAGCTGACTACACAGGCATGCTCCAACACTGCAGGGATATGGGGGTGAGCATTAGCACCTCTCTTGCATAGCCATCCCACTCTGAACTGAGCTGGTGTTCTCTGTATCTCCTGATGTGTGGCACTTCTGCTGTGGAACATGAGGGAACAGGGAGGTGTTTCCAGCAGCTTCTGTAGTGAGGACTGTGTGGCCGGAAGGAGGCAGGCTCTGGCTGGAGATGCAGTACCACACAACTGCTTCCTGCAGAATGATGATAAAGCAGGAGCCCTGCTCTCCTGCAGATCAGCTTGAAGCCTGATGGGAGCTGGAACAGAAGATGCATGGTTTAGAACCTGTAGGTACAGGATCCTCAGCCTGCTTTGAAATGGACTTGGCAAGCTCTGAACAGAGGGATTTTTGTGAAGAAGGGGGGTGGATTGAGCTCTTGCATTATGTACGGGACAGCCCCTGAGACTTCAGCATGGGCAGCCAGCAGCAGAGCCAGTGTGGGTTTGTAGGAACAGCGTTGTATCTGCTAAAGGTTTTGTCTGCACTGCTCTACCATGGTGGCTTTACTCTGTCAGCACTTTGCTGTATCCTTTTTGATCCCCTCTGAATAGCCAAAAGGCAGATTCACTGTGTGTAAGCACTCCTTTTAGGTCTGTCCATGCAGCTGTGCTAACCCTGCCCACAGCTTTGTTTCTGGATTTCCTGTGAACATTAACTCCCCAAACCCGTAGTTATATTTGCAAGTCTTCCATCCCCTACTTCTGTTTCTTGCACAATTAATACGTTCTTAGTGTCCAGTGAGCCTGTGGGGGCAACAGGAGAGGCTGATTTTGGTGTGCCTGCCCAGCAGAAATGCAGGAGAGCATTAAATACTGGCAGTGAGCTCTGACTCTTGCTGATGCTTCCTCTGAAGGGCTTAACTACATCCAGAGTTATTCTGCAGCAGCTTCTGCAGTAGCTGTCATGTTCTTCACTTCCATTGTGTTTTTATCAGGCTACATTTTCTACTGTGATAACTTAATAAGCACTTGTTCTTCTTTATGCCTTTGTTTAATGATTGTGTGATGAACCCTGTCACAGATTGCTGTAGGTTTTGTGTACTGAAGGCTACCTGACTTAAGAGAGCCCTTGTTCCTTTTTGCAGGGAGCATCACTTTCAACTAAAAAAGTCTCTGGAATAAACAAGTAACACCTTTTTTTTTGTAATCCTGTAAGAGACTAAGATAGCCAAGGTGTTCTGATGAGATACGTCAATAGTGCCTCCAGTGCTGTCTGCTGCTCACAGCATTTCGTGTGTTCGGGGTGTTCCACGTCAGGACTTTCCCCACATTTTGTTAGAGATCGAGGAGAACTCCCTGTATGGCACTTTCCAAATCAAGCGGTTTTCCTCATGTGAAACAGTGAGGTGATTTTCCTCTGAGGCAGGAAAACTCCTGCTTGCTCACAGGAGCTTGCTGGGAATACTTAGCCGCTGTTTCCATGCAACAACCAATTTTTCTTCTCTGGCATTCATTCACTGGATTTTCTGATTGGCAGAGTGTGTGTATAACCTTTCATTTACATAGATCTCACCAACAGCTCCATTTCCTTACCTTCTAACTCTTTCTGCTTTCTTGTTGCAGATAAACTGTGTGACTTTCCCCCACCCTGACATAATGCCAGAGCAGCAGTTGCTGAAACCTTCCGAGTGGAGCTACTGTGATTATTTCTGGGTAAGTAGGCAGCCAGCCACATGCCATATTGCAGCTCTTGAGCTGCTGAAGAAGTGGAACAAACAGCTTGATTTGTGGTACAAAGTAAAGGAAAATTTGGGCTGAAATGCAGCATATTAGGGCAGCGCAAGGGAGACTGAAGACACCAGTGGAAACCATCTCAATAGTGTCAGATGTGGACAGTTATCAGAAGAATGTCCATAAAGGCAAGGTCAGCTTTCAGGAGGTGGTTTTGGTCAGTAAATGGGGAGGATGTAGGACAAACTACACAGCCAAAAGGGCTGTGCAGCAGAAAGGAGGTGGCTGGCAGGCAGTGATATTTCAGTTTTTCCCAGAGGATGAGAACTCAGAATGCATGAGGAAGCTGGGAGTATCACATTTATAACAAGCAAATAGAATCCTAGAATGGTTTGGGTTGGAAAGGGCCTTAAGCTCATTTAGTTCCAACTCTGCCATAGACAGAGATGCCTCACACTAGACCATGTTTCCCAAGGCCCAACCAGCCTGGCCTTGAACAGTGCCGGGGATGGGGCATTCACTTAGATTCAATACCCTGCATTGGAAGACAGCCAATTAGAAGTGAAAGCTCAGATCTCAGTACCAAATTCAGATCTCTGCCTTCTTCAAATGTATCTCTGGGTTAATCCATCATAAAGATGAAAATCAAGTTGCTGAATTTGGTGAAGGTCCTTTACAAACTTTCTGTGAAATTGGAAGACTTTCTCCTATGGGGTATTCTGTAGGACAGATGGTAAAGGACTTTTTAAAGGATGAGGTTTGAGGAGGACAGGCTCCTAAGTAGCTATTAAATGGAGTAGTTTTAATGCAGGCTTCAGCATGGGAAGTCTCCCGTGACTGTGTTTCTGTGTGTGCCCTCTTGCACTTAGCTCCACTTTCAGGATCCTGGATCAGATTAAAATGATACAATAGTCCTTCAAGTGTGGAGCTGATAGAAAAACTCTTCTACTGGGAAGCTTTTTTGGGGGTGGATGAAATGCCACCTCCAGAATGAAGATTTTCTGAATTTTGGGTGTGTTTTCAGTTATGGGATTTTGAAGCACTTCCATTTCAAACAACAAAATAAAGAGTTTTACTTACAAGAAGTGTAGCTGTTGGAGGCACAGCAGCACTTCCCCTCATGTGTGCTTAGTGTTGGTATGATAACTAATGGCAAGTTATAGTAACTTGCTACAATACACTGACATATTTGCAAATTGTCACGTTCCCAAACCATCAGATTATTTTCTTCAGCTTCTTCAGGTGTTGTGATCCCAATGAGCAATAAGTCATTCAGGGTGTAGAGGCTTATGTTTTGCGCATGTCTTGCAGAAGTCACTGCTCTGTTTGGTTCTTTCCATTTAGTCTTGGCCACCACTTGGTTCCTTGGTTTTAGTCCAATCCTGCTGTCAGTGAAGTTCCACTGAAAGCTGCCTCCTGCAAGCTTGTATCCTCCCATAGCTCTGCTCCCAGGACTTTTCCTCTTGTTTGGTCTTGTCATCCATGACTTGCCTTCCTTTTTCCATCAGCTCCACTCCTCCCATTATCTCAGCTGCTCAGTGCCTGGTATCACACTTGGATTAATGTGGCATTTTTCTTTGTGCAGATGCACAGCACCTGACATACCAGAGCAAAACCTGTAGCCCTTAGGGAAGTGTTTTCCAGGCCTGTTTGTTGAAAGAGGATGGGAAGTTAAATTCTGAAATAGAGAAATGCACAACAGAGAGAAGAGCAGAGAGAAAACTGACTTTGTCCTTGTAGCAACCCTGAAGTCAATGAGCAAAGGGTAGAAAGGGCTGTGTCAGAAACAGTGAAAGATGGGACGTGTGGTGGTAACCTGTTGAACAAGTTGCTGCTTTGCCTTGCTTTACAGCTGACCTGTGCAGACTGGCTGCATTTTTCTGAATGCAAGTCAGGGTTGAACTTGACAGTCTGTTAAAGGTTGTTTAAGGCTACATTACCCTCGGAAGGAGCAAGCAGTGTCCTCCCTGTCTTCCTCCTGTTTTCTTGTGCTACCTCCAGGAGCCTTTCTCTATGCAGGGTGAGCCATTGGGGCTTATGCTTACCAGAGCCAGCCCCAATGCTGGAGCTTTGGAGTAAGAGGATGGGGAAAGAGAAAGTGTCAGACTTTTCCTCTGGCAGGGGCTGAGGTGCTTCAAACATCAGCTGTGATCAGGGAGGGCTCTTTGACCACCACTGCTGCCTGTTGCCCTGACTCCTTGGGCTTGGAGCTACATGTCTTTGCTTTTGATCCCCGTATCTTTTTGCTGAACTTGCTTTTTCCTTCCAGGCTGATAAGAAGGATTCGCAAGGGAACAACACAGTGTCGGGATTTGAGATTCTTCTTCAAAAGCAACTTAAAGGGAAACAAATGCAGAAAGAAATGGCAGAGTTTGTTAGAGAAAGGTAAAGGGCACTTTGCTATTAAATGAACTGTTTATGGCAATATGTATCTTTTCCTGATTTAGATATTCCTTTGGTACATTCATTAAACTGTGTAAAAGATACGCTACCAATTCATAAAGAACATTTTAATCTTCCTTTAATGTCCATCCACACTCTCCAACTTGTCTGTCTTGCTTTGCACACTGGCTGTCCGTTTAGGTAGAGGGAACCAAGAAGGTTTTAAGTTGCAGATTCAAGAAAAACCTGAACATGGAGAAAACAAGGTGAAGGTATTTTGCAAGGAACTATTTTGCCTGAAAAATAGAGAAGCAATTTGTTGACATAGAGTATAAACACAGTTTCCTAGAGGATGATGTAAAAAGACATCACTTGGGAATTAAGGTGGATATGGAGGTGAAGTACACGTAAAGATATTTAGGGTGAACCCCAAGTCATAAAGGCACATGTCTTTACCAGAAAATGCCAGAATTAATGGTCTGTTGCTCTTCTGACATGGGAAGTGCACTGAGCACCAAACAAGCAGTTGATAGGTGCTCAGTTCAACCATGTATAGGAGATGATGCGACATCATTACTAGTAAGTATTGTCAGTATTATTTGAAATCATTTGTCATGTGTCCAGGCCAGTGTCCGTCATCTTGAGGATGACTCTTACAACTTGAGAACGACCCATAGAAAACAAGTAGTGTTTATTCCCAGGAGGAAGGCAGAGCACGCTGGTGTTCTTGTCTTTTTTAAAGTATTAAAGATGTGGCAACAGTGGAGAAACGAAAAGGGTAGCACAGGCAATGAGGACAGTGATACAGGAGGTGCAGAGGGTCTAGCATCCACATGTGGTTCATGCTGCCTGTGACATAAGACAGTCCAAGGGACAGTGGCCTCTGTAACCCAGTGTGACCAGAGGATGCAGGTAGAAGGAAGGACCAGCTGACAACATAAAAATACAATTGAAAAATAGTCTTGCCAAGCTGGAAGATGAGGAGAAGGTGAGCAGAATTGTCATAGCCGTGGCCAGAGAAAAGAGGAGGATATCTGCCCCAAAGAAAGTAATACATAATGAAATTTGGTAGAAACAAAAGAAAGGAGCATTCAAGAGGGATGGAAAGTTGACATGAAATGAGAGAACAAAGAAAGAGCAGCTCTGACACTGAGAAAAGGCATGTTTTTGTCCTCGGTAGAGGAGAAGTAGGCATGTTGATAGGAGGAAAGGCAGAAAAGATTCACTGTGTGCTGAAAACAAGGTTTGGAATTGATTGTGAATAGAATCTAGATGTGAGTTATAAAAAGATGAATACATTTTCCTTCTGTTTGGAACAAATGATTCAGGAGTGCTGTGTGTGGAAAAAGAGGAGGATGGTGTTGAGCTGGAGAAGTTACTCACAGAAATGAGACCTCAGGCCATCAGGGGAACCTTTACATTTCCAGCTCAGAGGGAAGAAGGACTGATAGGAAGAAGGACTCAGGGAATACAAGAGTATGTATAGGTGTTTTCATGTCCAGAAAAATCCTCTCCATCTGCCTTCTGGAGGTGAGGTTTAGGCAGCTGATAAAAAAAGCTTCAAATAGGAAGCAGGGATGGGATGTGATAACCGTATTTCTTCATCAATTAACCAACAAGAAGCAACACTAACTGAAATTCAGTTTCTGAAGTAGGTTCTTTAAGAGGAACTACTTGTAAATAGCAATTCTATGTTTGTTCTGCACTTGTTGACAAAGGTAGGGTTATAACACAGACTTTGAATTTGAATAAGACAGGCCTTAAAAACAGGAGATCAAGGGTGTGAAGGAAAGGAAGAATTACTTTAAATCAGAAGTAAAAATATGGTCCAGCATTTGCATTAAAACAGCCAAGAAAATATGCAGACTGTCCTGCATAGCATCAGTCTCTGAGTATGACAGTTAGTAGCAAAGGAACACAAATTGGGCTTTTGGCCTGTCACGTTTTTCATCAAGCTGGACTGTGCTTGGAAAATGTAAATCAGATTATTTAGCTTCTGCCATGTTCAGCAGGTACTTGTAAGCACCTTCCACTTGTCTCATCCTTTTGAGTCTTTCTATATTTTTGGCCACTACAACAATTGGACAAGATTTCTGCAGTCTGTGTACTACAGGAAAAGTAATGGTGCTGTTGTTTGATGACTTCATTGTTGCCTTCTAGTCTGGAGAAATAGTTTAAAAAGAGTCACAATCGCTATCTTCATCCAGTGGCAGTTGTGTAGATGTCTGTCAGATACCCTCTATTCACCTTTTCCCTGGGTTCCCTGTGTTGTCTTAATCTATTTAGTTTCTTCTTGCATGGTAGTCACATCAGATCATCTTTGCCTCCCTTTGGAGCTCTCTGGTTTTTCTTCATCCATTGTAACAGCGTGACTGAAAGTATCTGGATGTGAGCACACAAAGTACTTTATTTCAAAAGAAGCATAATAGCAGGGAATAAAACTCCAAAGAGCAACTAGAACTAAGTCAAGATAGCATGGGTCAGAATGTACTTACAATGCTTCTGAAACACAGAGAGTGAAGTTGGGAAACTCCTCAAACAAGTTAGTGGAAGCAAGAAACATGGAGGGGGGTTTGGGTGTAAAGGTGTAGTTGACCTGTGCTCCCTTTCCCGTCCATAGAAATTGCCACTTTTAAGACAATATTAGCCTCATCATGAAGCAGATACTTAAAGTAGGTCAAGTGAAGTGTGCCTGGATCAAACCCTTTACATTGTGAGGTCCTAACCACAGCATAGCCTTGGTGCTGAAAGCTGTATTTGTTGGTCTTGCTGCAGCAGGTGTGGGGAGCTGTCTGGTTTTGTTCTCATGGGAGGGGGATGAAGAAGCCCCCACATGCTGAGCATGCTCTGTAGTTGTACTGTGCTGTACCAAGCTGGGTATCACCCTGGGCTTCAGCCAGCTGCCTCCCACACAGTGACATGCACATCCTATTTTCAGAAGCCCAGAATATCAGACCCCTCTTAGCTGGCTCTAGGGATCCCTTTTGTCTCAAATACAGCCTGCCTAACAGTGCTTGCTCAACTAGCTACTGCCAATGGGCCTGCCAGAAATACCCCACCTTCTGTCCTCTCAGTGAAAGGAGATGGATTTCTAACCAGGCTTTTCCCCTGCTTGTACATAGTTCAGCACAAAATCAGGAGTTGCTCCACCTGGATATCACTCAGCTCTCTCTTAGAGATGCTTTATTGAGCAAACTAAATTGAAAACCAGCCAAGAGCCAGTTGTGTGCCCTAGTTGGGATCATGTCCACCTTGCAGATGTCTCACTAGGAGAACTCAGGGTAGTTGAAGATGGTTCTCAGGCATGATGCATGTCACCTCTGCACCAGCAGCTGCTCTTTCCCTCCCTGCTGTGAAGCCAGCATTTATTCTTGTCCCCTTGCTCAACCCATGTTCTCATAGCAGTTGTGTGCCAACAGCCTCCCTCTTGTGCATCTCCACTGCTGGCAGGCTCAGATCCTGTCCCTGTGTGGTGCTGCTGAGCAAACAGAGAGGAGGACAGGGTAGTGGGTGTGATGGGTGAGTGGTAGGAGCTGCACCACCACTTGTAGGTGGCAGAAGCCCCTTCCATATCTTCACCAGCTTTGTTATCTGTCATGGGGATCAGGAAGCACTTGTATTCCTAGGAAAGATGTAGTCCAGCACCACAAACCTCGTTTGTATTTCTCCTGCAATGGTTCATTCCTAAATTTTTGCCTCGAGGATGCGTGAGCTCATGTTTAGTGGCAGACTCAAACACATTTCTCAAGTGTGTCCAGTTTTGCAAGCAGCCCATGTTACACAGCACAAACACTTTGTCCTTGTTATTTGCTCTCCAGAACTGTAGCTTTTTCTTCAGATTTTATCACACATCTATCCATGCTTTTGCCACTGTGTTTTTGGCATATGGAGGGGAGAGATGGAGCCTGAAACTGGTGCTGCCAAACCCGGGAGACTGAAAGTAAAATTCCTGTGGCAAAATGTGTTAAATGCAGAGAATTTCTTGAAATGATGTGTGTGGGTTTCTGCCTTAAACTTACTTACTGCTATCTTTATTTTCTCTGTGTGTGTGTGTGTAGGATAAAGATTGAGGAGGAATATGCGAAGAACCTGTCCAAGCTGTCTCAGAATTCCTTGGCTGCTCAGGAAGAAGGGTAAGTGTGTCTCTGTGACTTTTGCAGAAGACAAAGATTTTAACATAAAAAGCATTCCTCCCACACAGGTACATGTATTTTTCCTAAGCTCTCCCATTGAGTAGAGGTTTATTTAGCTCAGCATCCTGCGTGTGTTGGGGAAGATAGAATTGCTTATTTTCCTTATGAAGATGTTTATGGTACAGTTTTACGTATATGCATATATTTCCATTAATGTGTTTATGCTTCCTTGTTGTAGCCAGCACTAGTTCCTTTAGAGATTAGCATGTAGAAGTACTAAACTACTTTGAATATGGAAGTATACATGGAATATACTTACTGCTGAAAGTAGATCCGTAAGGTCAGGCCAGTAGAATTGTAGCAGCACAGACTGAGAGGATGAAGTTCCTTCTCATCATGGGTCTGGCCCTCCAAGAGAAGCAGCAGATTGTCCCTTACAGAATATTCACACTTAGGAAGTTATGAAGATGATATTAGGCAATGCAGTTCGGATTAGATTGCAGTTCAGTGAAAATAATGGAATGACACCAGTCCTGAAGGATTAGAGGTTGCTTGCTGTGTCTGTTCCAACACAAACCATCTAAGCACTGAAAGCCAAGCTTTGAAATTATTATCCTCATCCTAGTTGTGACCCAGGGTGTTTCTACTGGCAGTGAAGCTCCACAAGGTGTTTGCTCAACTTCCAGTAAGCAAGGACAGAAAGTGCAGGAGGCTAACTAGGCTTCTCCAAGCACCTCCCTTGACAGTGGTTTCTGTTCTTCTTTCCCTTTTAGGGAAGGTTGCTAACCTGCTTCTAGCAAACTAAAACAACTTTCTGCCACATCCTCCTCCCACTTTTTCTACCCTGAAATAGGAGAAGGAGAAAATATCTGAAAAAATGAAGGGGGAGGACACTAAGGGAGAGTAGATGAAAAGAGAGGGAATGAGGACTGAAGCATAAAAAATGTTGCAGTAAGGAGGTAAGGGGACACAGAGCAGAGTGCAGGGAACTAGAACACTGCTAGTGGTGCTCTGTCTGGAGGGGTGGCAAGGTGAGGGAACTGAATGAGGTCCTGGTGGTATTTTTCCTCCTGGTGCTATGGTGGCCAGACTGGCTAGGGCCAGGAAGAGGTTAGTGAGAAGAACCTGAGAACTGGTGAGGCCCTGGAAAGGGGAAAGGTTCCATTTAAAGAAGTGAGGAAGGAAGAGCAGCTAATAGGAAGATTTGAGGGATCCAGAAGTGAGATTGCAGCCTAGCACACTCAAAGTAAGCATTCACCAGGGTCTTCCTCTCATTCCTGGGAATGTGTGAGTCGGGGGACCCAGTGAACTGCTCTGTGAACATACCAGTTACCACTGCTGGTTTCATACTCTATAGACCATTTTCCAGCTTTGCTGTCTATGGAATTATCACAAAGTATGAGCTGTCCCTCCAAGGTCCTCTGCCCTCCTTTGGTGGTAAGAAGACCCACCATCATGTATGTGAGTGGAACATAAGGGTGCTGAGATGAGACTGGTTTGTGGTATTGGGATGGTTCTGTGTAAGTTGCTGTAAGTAAAGTGCTGTTGCACATACACAGAAGGTGATATGATCCATACATCCAATCAAGTAACTGGTTGGATAAGAGATGCAGAAGATGCTTAGCAGACATCTTCACTTGAACAGATCGGACGATATAGTGCCAGTGAGAACTGATGGTGGGAGGGTACCTCAGGGTGGAATTAGAGAAGAGCTGAGAGCATTTACATAGGTGAAACAATCTCAGGTTGTTTAGCTGTGCTGAACACCATGCTTGAGGAGTCAACTCATTGGAGCAACCTCAGAGATGACAAGTTTTGAAATTGCAGATCATAGGCAATTTTTCAGGCTATCAGGAAGGGGCAAATGTGGCTATGAAAAGGGCTGGGTGAAAGAAAGGAGCTAGGACACTGTAGATCACTCAGTTTTGTTTAACTTCTGAAAAGTGGTAGAATAAACCATCAGGCTTTCTAGAAGCACCTAGTGGAAAACTAAGGTGATGAGCAACTGTTGTGGTTGCCTACAGAACAAACAGTGTCAAACCAGTGTCATTCTTCCAGTGATGGAGTAAAAGAAGGAGTCAGCAGCATAGCTCTTACTTTAGTATGGCTTTATGCAATGGGAGATTCTTGTAGGCAGGCGGGCCTAATTAAAGCCTAAGGTGCAAAATAAGGTAAGAATATTGCTACAGGGACTGTAGCAGTGGGACAAGGGGGAATAGGTTTAAACTTACACAGGGGAAGTTTGGGTTAAATATAAGGAAGAAGCTCTTTACTGTGAAGGTGGTGAGGTGCTGGCACAGGTTGCCCAAAGAAGTGGTGAATGTTCCATCCCTGGCAATGTTCAAGGCCAGGTTGGACAGAGCCTTGGGCAACATGGTCTAGGGTGAGGTACTCCTGCCCATGGCAGCAAAATGGAACTAGATGCTCTTAAGGTCCTTTCCAGCCCTAACCATTCTATGACTCTATGAACGCCTCTGCACAATGGTCATCAACATTTTCTGGGTAACTAACAGCTGTATGAAGGCTCCACTGTCCTGGATAACATCCATGGGAAACAGTAACAACTTTCATCTCACACTGCCTGGACTGGAGAGCTGAAGATTCCCACCATAATCTCATTTGTGGCCTTTGCTCAAAGGTTATATGCAGCCATCAGCTAGACAAACGGTGTGTGATCAGTCTGAAGTATCACTGCCCAAAACTCCTTAAAGTCCCCAGAGAAGACATTCACACAGTTACTTCTGAAGGAGTAACTGATTTTCACCTTTCCTTTCTCAGTCACTGCTTAGAGATGATCTGATTCCTGCTAGTTTCACTGCTAACTACAGGAATTTGAATGACGTGATGATACCTGTGCTTTTGTTTCTGGAGTCAAAGAAAGCCTGTCAGGTTCTTATGCATGTGACAGGTAAAAGCCTATTCTAAAATAGTATCAACCTCCACAAACCCTAGGCTTTTATACTAACTGCATTTATACTCCAGCAAGATATCTGGCTGTGGAAAGCATACTTGCACTTTTTAAGGACCCCAGTGACGTCAGTTCAAACCCAGAATAACTTCATCTCACGCAGAACAGGCTTGTGCATGTAATAACCTCACAAATCATGACTGACAGTTTTGTTGCATCTTTATATGATATTAATGGTCAAGAGAATATTGTTTCTTTATAGTGTCTGAATCATTCCATGTTGGGCTGTAACCATGAAAGGAACATACAAGACACCTAGCAAATAATGTGGTTCACTGCTTGTATTCAATAATTATATAGCTAAAGTTAAAAAGTCATGATTTTGTCATTTAATTAGTTTACTAAGAAAACAAAAAATCACAACAGAAGTCTATGAATACACTTTATTATATTTGAATCTATTATCTGCGATGGCAGACATGTATACTACCAAAATCGCCATAAAATCCAAGGTAAAGACAAAACCTATTCAAGTAAATAGCCATAGTTTCTGTATAATGTAAACAAACATGTCCCTCAACTACTTTATATTTTCTACAGCAGCTTCTTGAAAAGGGAGTACATAAAGTAAGATAGGTAATTTTTAAGCTTCTGTTTCAAAGTTATGTGAAATCCATTTGTTTGCAGTGGAACGGAACAAAACAAAGATTTACAAGGCCCACTGACGTATAAAATCCAAGGAAAAAAATAACAACATAAAATCAAAGTTGCTTTTTATGCCCTCTAATGTTCTTTTAGTCGATGAAACAATTTCAGTACTTGCGTACGAGCAGAAAGTTTTAGAACATCAATACAAAGCTACCTAGAAGAACGCAGTAGTTGCAACAGTCTTTTTAGGTCATTCATATTAGCCCAAGAGGTGAAAGAAACACAAAAAATCTGGACGTATTCTATTATAAAAGGACAAAATAAAGCTGTCAGTTGTTTAGCATTCTTAACTGGTCCAGGTCAGAAGCTGCATTCATAGCTTATATTTGCATTGGCACCATAATACGTAAGTAAAATATCAAGAGCTATATAATACTTTTCACACCTTGTTCTCAAAGTAGTTCATATTCCTGAATAATTTTTTCATGGCTCTAGTTAAAAGTGATTTTACAGTATAAGTTCAAAGGATTCTCTGGTAAGCTAGAAGAGGAAACAAGATCATGCACCATCTTGCCTAGCACTCTGACTATTCCATCCTAAGCATAATGCCAAGAATCAAAAAGTTTTACTACAGGATAACCAAAACCAAAAACATTTAATATCAACAATGAATATTCACCACAAAACCAGCCTTATAGAATAGCTTGTTGAGTGAAACACTGCATAACAATGTCATGAGCTACAACACCATTACAGGAGACAGCGTCAGACATGAAATTCTTGTAATACTAAATTTTTACAATTTCCTGTCACCTGAGGTTTGCAGTAGGAAATTATGTATTTATCAGCATAGAAATATTCTTCAGAGAAAATACTGTAGAATATTAATAGGTAATATAAACAGAAATAAGGCTAACAATTTGCCTTTGGATAAATACATGGATATTCACACACTTGCCTTGACAATCACACACAGTCCTAAATTCATTAAATTATTCACAATAGTACAGGTAGTGGCTCTTCTCAGAGAGTACAATGGACCAGCTTGCTGCTTTGTCTTGATTCACAGGCACATTACTCATTCTTGCGGCGAGATGAAGCAATAACATACTAACAGGTAAGGTGAAGGAGATCACTTCTACAGATGCTACTCAGCTCAAATGAGAATGTGGGTAAGAGGCCGATTGCTATCAGAAACCCAAGGAATGCTGCCAGGACAGAAAACACTTTTCAAGTTCCCCAAATGGCCAGAGTGAACCTAACAGGCTGCTGTAATGGTGTCTCTCCCACATACTGGACTAAGACAGTTCAAAACCAGGAAACCTGTGTCCTAAAAACCACTGGACATACAAACACTGGCAAGACTAAGTGAGAGCCGGAACTGCTCTAACTGGCAGTGCCACATGGCAAGTAAGAGCCAGGCCTCAGTTGCAGAAGCCTCTTCCATAGCACTTACTATGCCAGACAAGCAATTCGGCCCCAGGAACATGCCACAGCCACTGGAAGGACTAGCCAGGGCAGTAGTGCATATGGTCAGAAAAATGGGATGTTGAATCTCAAGTGTTTGGATGGACATCTTCAACTCTCTGAAGAAGTCTCCCTACTCTTTCCCCTAATTAAATAGAGAATTTTGACATACCACAAGTACAGGTACAGAATCCTATGCCTACTAGAAATAATTCATACCTGCATTTACTACTGCTTCAGCTGCAGGCTGTCATTTCATCCCACTTCAGTGTCTATGTCATCCTTTCACCTTGGTGTTGGAGTCAATGAGCACAACCTAGAACATAGCTGTTTGCATAGGGCCTAACAACAATGCCCAGGGCCATGACTAGAGTATTCAGATACTTCCTCCAATCTGATAAATACCAATCTATCAGTATAGTATTGTTCCACAGAATTTATCTGCTAGCTTTACAGTGAAGTATTTCCAAGAAGTCTTAAGCAGATAGGATTCTGCTGTTTCTCACAAAAAGCTATTCTGAGGATAGCATGCCTCCCTATTCCTCTTATCCTACCACTTGCTCAAGTACTGTACAATTTCCATTTCTAATCACACAGCCACCCAATAATATCTGTCTGTACAAGACACTAACAGTGTACTTATTCTGCATACCTACACTTAATATATTGTGAGACAGTCCTATAGATTTTTGTGGAAAAAAAGCCTTCATAAAAAGTTGTGTAATATGGCTGCATAAGTGTCATTTGAGACAGTCCCAGAACTACAGGGTTACAGTCAGACACATCTATGGTCTGAACTTTATCCTGACTGTAGTTTCAAGCTCCCATTTAAAAAAAAAAAAAAAAAAAATCAAGTGAAGATCTATATCAAACTACTTAATTAAAAATTACACTAGTAACATAGTGAAAAGTTTATTATAGAGACACCACCAATTTAAATTCTGGGTAACCAAATTTTTATGCCAGCATTATTGTTATAACTCCACCAGTTCAAAGTAACATTTATTTTTTTTTTAATACCCTTTTAACACTGCTGGCCATAATAATATTAACTGCAGGTATAAGATACCTTTATACCACTAAGTATATACCAGTAGA
Organism: Agapornis canus; assembly: GCA_036873685.1. Lineage (NCBI taxonomy): Eukaryota > Metazoa > Chordata > Aves > Psittaciformes > Psittacidae > Agapornis > Agapornis canus. The sequence goes on from JBAFWW010028894.1 coordinate 21,771, forward strand.
TGTTAAAATTCCTTCCTACACCCATCTTAAGACAATACAGCTGCAATAGAGAGTACAACTTTTAACTGTACAGGTGTAGCTGAAGCTGTATAACTCTTGAATACAAGGAAGGCCTAGAAGTATAACTATAAGTACGCTCCCTTGGGTGCATAAGACACTGTGCAAGTGACCAATAAGGAGCCCCCTTATTTAAAGCTAAGGGATGTCTTTTTCTTTGTTTAGGCAAACAAAAATAGCATATTTTGTTCAACCACTGTGGTTTTCCTCTGGAAAAGAAAAGGGAGAATGTCTGCCGATTTGAGGATCCATAGCAAATCCTCTGCTATAAGGAAAACAAAAAGTACTATGGAGAAAATATAAGATAGCTCTTCCTTTACAACATTCATATGAATAGGAGCCTTACCAAAACCACAAAACAATTATCCAGAAATTCTCTAGCATAATCCCAGTTCAAGAAGCATCAACATGCCCAAGTTTCCCAGTGAACTGACAGTACTTAATGGGCCCTGACCTCCTTAAAATCCGGAGAAAAAACTCCAAATAGCCCTTGGTTTCTGGCAGCCTCCTGTACTCGATATATCCAGTGGGATGCTGCACACCATCCCACACAGAACACAGACAAGCTGCCCACAGGACATGCCCCTGTCCTGTGCAAAGGCGCCTGGACCCTCATACAAGGTGTAAGCAAGTACCTCGTCGCTGTGAGGAGGCCTGACAGACCCCCGCGCGCCGAAGGCCTTCGCAGGATCCCAGCGCTCCCCACTCTAGGCCCCTGCCCAGGGGCTACCTCCTGCCCGCCGGCCCCGCGGCCAGCGAACCCGACCCGCTGCGCAGCCCCTCCCAGACCCTACACGTTCTCCCAGTCCTGCCTAGCAGGAGGACCGAGGAGTCTACGCACTCAAAACACCATGCCCCTTCTGCGGAGTCCCCAGGACCGGCCCTTTCTCCGCTCCCGTCGAGCCGCTCCCGGGCACCCCAGCCCGCCACGACTAGGCCCAGCTGCCCCTGCGGCTCCGCTGAGACTGGCCAACCGTGAGGCGCTGGGCCGAGCAGAACCGAGAGGTAACCCGGGAGGGCACTCACCATGTTGAGAGCTGTGCAGGCCTCTTCCCTCACGGCTCAGGCAGAGACTGAAGGCGACGGCGGCAACGGCTTCCTCCGGCGGCGGCAGCTCCCGGCTCCTCACGGGCCCTTCCGCCGCCTCCCGATCATGCGCAGTGCGGCGCATCCCCCGCGCCGGGAGCCGGCGCTGCGCGGCCGCGGCGCAAAGGGAGGGAGCCCGCACCGCAGGGCAGCTCGGTTCGGCTGCTTTGGTCTGCTCCTGGCGCCGTCCGGGTTTCCTGCGGGAGCGGCTGGCGCTAGCACCGCGGTGTTTGTGGCTGCGGCGCGAATGACAGACTGGTCGTCGTACGCAGCTGA
>JBAFWW010028895.1:0-18933 GCA_036873685.1 Agapornis canus
GGATGAGGAGCGGCGTTGTTGAGCGCTGCGTTGGGTTATAGCGGGAGCTGCGCCTAAAGGGGAAGGCCGGCGTTTGGGGGTGGGGGTTGTAAAGGCTGAAAGCACACAGAAGCTGTTGGCAGGAGCACGGCGCTCAAATGACATTACAGGTGGCTGCTGCTGCAGTTTGCTCGCTACCTTTTGCTGCAAGCAGTGGTTGTTGGGAATTCTGGTGCCATTTGATCACTCCTACTTACACCTTTCAGGACAGCTCCACAGGTCTGAGCCAGCATCGTGGCTGGAAGAGATGCCCACGGGGAATTTGGCACCACTGAATTAGGGTTTATCCTCTAGGGAAGGGAATGCTCCTAGGGGTTTTGGTGCGGCTGCTCCAAAAGAAATAGAGCCTTGGAATGCAGGCCCAGAAATAGTGCCAGCTCCAGCCCAGATCTCCTCCAGTTTAGTGCCTTAACCGATGCACTACCGCTCACTGCAAATGTTCAGCCTGTTTAGCCTTTGTTCCACTTCCCTCATTAGCCATAGAATTATAGAAGGGTTTGGGTCCCAGTCCAACCCCTTGCAATGAGCAGGGACATTTTCAACCAGATCAGGTTGCCAAGAACCACATCCAGCCTGGGCTGGAATGTCTCCAGGGATGGTTCATCCACCACCTCTCTGGGCAACCTGTGCCAGTGTTTTTCCACCCTCAGTGTACAGAATTCCTTCCTTATATCTAGCCTGAACCTACGAAAAAGCTTGTTCCCATCTTGCTTAGGTATTGCTTAAATGCTGGAAGGCCACAACAAGGTCTCCCCAGCTGCCTGGTCACTCAGCATCCCATTCCAGAGCCTTTGCAATGTTAGCATTCTTCATTCTAATTAAGGAAAGAGTTGTTGCTGGTAAAATGTAACCAACATTGAAGCTATGGATTCTTTGATGAGACTTTCCTTTGTCAGTGCAAGAGCATCAGACCTGCCTTGTATTTATGGCTTTCCCTTCTCTTCTTCCTTTGCCCAATATTTCTTTTGAGTTGCTCCATAGTAATAACAAATTGAATGGTGGAGTCCATGTCACACACCAACAACTAACAACATCTGTACTCAGCTCTGTTTGCAAATCAGAGTACAAATATGAGAGGCTAAATGTGCTAACTGAGCTGCAATAATGGAGTAACCTGTTACTGACTAGGAAGTGTAAGATTTCCAGCTTCCTATATATACAAATAGGTATGAGGACAGGTGTTCAGATCAGCATCCTGTACTATGTCTGCTAGTTTGTGGATACTCCAATTAATAATGCCTCACCCAAGTACACTGATCACCAGCTGACAGACTCCATAAGATAGTCAATAGCCCATAGGGCTATAGAGGAAGAGAGAGAATTAGTGCTCCAATGTTTAACAACAGAGGGTTTGCATATGTAAAATAAATCTTTCCATCTATATTAAGTGCCTAGCTAAGGACTGTGAAAATCCTGGCTGTAAATACCCAATTCAGCTTTGTGGTAAGCTGTGCTTTCTAGCAACCAGTGGGATCAAGCATGTCCACCTCCCTGAGGAACCTTTACTTGCCACACATGCCTTAAGAGTTCCTTTTCCCAAGTTTTCTGCAGTTACGGTACCTTTGCTAGCAGTGAAGCTGGTAGTAGAGGAATGTTACTGGAGGTGGGTAACAGACGGCTTCATATCCTAATCTGACAGAATGGACCAGGTGCAAAGGAGGTGCTGGAAACCTCAAGAAGAACAGGTTTCTGTTTGCTAGAAATAAAGCTTCAGTCCAGAGTCAAGAAGAAAAGGTACATCTGTTTGCCTTATCTTCCTCCTGCCCTGTATGGAAGAAGTCCCAGGTTCAAAAGCACCCCTATGCACCACACAGAGAGGATTTGTTTGGCAGAATGTCCATCCACTTCGTTAACCTTTTAAAGTAATTCTGTTCTCTAAAAGCTTTTTCTTCTATAGCTGCTTAGTGCTATTCCAGAGGAAATCTCAGCTGCTGAGGAAACATTATCCTAAGGGTCTCACAGACCACATGTGAAAACCATGTTTCAGAGAAATCCCTTTATGTGTTGGGCATACCTGAGGGTAACCACTTTAAGGCATTTTAGTAGTTAGATTTTAACTGACCAGCAGTAGTTCTTCATAGGTTAAAGATATTTTCAGAAGGCTACAGTTGAGCTTCTTTATAAATGTACAATTTAAAGAGAGGTTACGGCTTGTCTCTGGTCAAAAGCCAGCGAGCTTGGCTCCTTTGAGGCACTATCATTCAGAAGTAACAATAAAGAACATATGAGAACAACTGGAATTTCTTCCTCACTGAAACAAAATTCATGTTGATATTACAACTAGAGTTATGATGCCTTTTCAAAATCCTCATGGGAGCTGTATAAAGATGAGACATTGTTCACCCTTGTACCTAATGAAAAATGAAAAAGGGAGCTCCAAACCCAAATAAACGGCAGCTTTCACTGCATAGAGAACATGGATCAAACTGGTTTAGATACAAAGTAAAATTTTTCTTTCTAAAATGGATGGCAGTTATTAAGTGAGATGAATTCTTTGTCCTTGAAGAACTCCTCAGCACTCAAGAGAACTGAAGCCTGATAGATCTCCATCAGCTTCAAAGAGTCTGAATGAGGTGTACAAGCAACACTGATCCACTGTGAATGTGACATTCATGTAGGAGCCAGGGGAAGTTGGGTTTCTCTTCCTAAGCTTGCCACCCAGTTAGCACATTCTTCTGAAAAGCCAGGTCATTTCTCAAGCTCCTCTTTTTCTCTCCTGTCTTGGGCCAATTTGACCTCAATCTCTCTGGGATAAACACAGCCTTAAAACCAGCACACAGACTCAAGAAAGCTCCCAATGTCAGCTAGAACTAGCAGGCACAATAAAAGCAACCAACCAAATCTACAGAACTGCAGCCAGCAAATAAACACACTCCAAATTTTTCAGTGTCCTTTTCAAAACGTGCCCCAGCAAAGCTGCTTTCTTGCACACTGATTCTGTTGCCAACTCTGAGAGCTACTGCCATGAGGATCCACAGGTGAGTCCTCCATGGCTGTAACCATTCCTTCTCTCTGTAGCCCAGACGTATGGTGGGTAATGAACATCCAGCAGGAGCTTTTAAATATACACTGGAAGGAAAAAGTATACAGAACTTACTGCACAGAGCTTTTTCACACCCTTCTTATTCTAGGAGGACTATAATTATTCTCTGTTACACAAGCTGTACAGGAGTAATCCCTCTCCTCCTACATGCTTCATTTACAACTGGAGAGCTAACAGCCTATTAAGTTTTTAATAAATTATACTAAAATATTGTGTCACTGTTCTAAAGATAAAACCTGGAAATGAGTTGTTAAGGATATGGATAAACCTATCCCTTAAACACATAGGGCCTTCTACATAAATATCTTGGCTTATAAACATCTGTGATCATAAATACTTCCCAGAAAACCACTGGCAGTGAATTTGTAGTATGAGAGCCACATTTTTAAAGGAGAAAGCTTTTTCCTTTTCACTATTAATCTCTTTTCCTTTCATCTCAAATTTAATTCATCTCCAGGTCTTTACAAAGTCATGAAATTATTCATGTGCTAAGAAAGATAAGGGAGCTTGAAAGAAGGAAAGACCTCACACAGGCTCAAGAAAAAACAGTAAAAGTTCTGGGAAGAATATAGAAAATATTGGACTTTCAGGACCACAACATTGGACTGAGCTTCTCAATTTGCATCCACAGAACTAATTTTGATGGGCAGCTCAAATGACAGCAGGCAGCAGAGCATTCTCTTACTGCTGTCTTCTGTATGTATGATTATGCTTAACATTGGGTCTCCGAATCCACAGTTAAAATATGGAATTAGAATCACAGAATCATAGAACAGTTAGGGTTGCAAAAGACCTTAAGGTCATCCAGTGCCAACCCCCTGCCATAAGCAGGGACACCTCACACTAAACCATGTTGTCCAAGGCTCTGTCCAACCTGGCCTTGAACATTGCCAGGGATGGAGCATTCACATCTTCCTTGGACAACCCATTCCAGCGCCTCACCACCCTCACAGTATAAAACAAACAAGATTCCAAAAATCTACTGTTTCAATGTCACTTCCATGTCTATCTGTTTCAGTAATAACTACTGTGTATTTTACAGTCTTCCCAGTTAAACTCCTGGCTGACTTGATACCAAACACCTAAGGACAGTAGGCTGAAATAGAATTGCAAACACAAAGTCACAGAATTCTGCTGAAGCCACATTTTTATGGGGGATTTGGCATTAGTCTCTTCAGCAAGTGGAAAATGCAATGGCTGGTGTTGCGAATGTACATGCCTAAGTATAGCAGTGAGGTATTAAAACTGTGACTGTTACCAGAACTTTCAAAACTTACTGCATTCACTAGCTCTTGGGAGCATTCTTGGTGCACTCTGGAAGAGAAAAAAAACTCCACAAGTCACTTGGGTTTTTAAAGAGACCTAAGGATTCTTACTACAAATTTCTATACAGTAAATCAAATTGGCACTGGTACCCTTTCTAAATAGCTAACATCCCGAATGACAATATATCCATCCAGTGTATTTATTCATATGCCTCCATCTTCTGAAAAATACATATTTTTTGCTAATTTACAGTTGCATAGTCACAGGCCCCTGTTTTTTTCTTTGCCTCTTCTAATTATGGGAAGCATGAGAAAAGTGACCTTCCCTTTCCTTGCACTCCTCATTGTACATCAGAAGCTGGTATTATTGTCTGCTGGAGTTCAGACAATGTCAAAGTAGAGGGGAAAAAGCAAAACAATAACTGGGGCTCTCTGCCCATCCTTTCACTGTGTGGACAGGGAGGGTTTGAGACTTAACATTTTGCATTGGATAGGATTGTACCAAGACCTAACAAATTAAAAAATAGTGTTCAGATACCTCAGTAAAAAAAGTAATGGGGGGGAGTGGGGGAGTCTTTTAGAAACACATCTCAGTTATGGATTACTGTACAAACAACTCATAGGAGTGAAATCTTTGTTATTTAAACTACAAATAAGAATGGAAGCCAGGCTTTAGCTGCTAATACTTAGATTCACAAGCACAGTTTTAAGTTCTTACTTTAAAAGGTTGACTGATAAATTTGGGCATGTTGTTTAGTGCTGTGAACTTGTTGGGAATTGAGTTTCTGCAGTGTTATTTACTTTGTTAGATAAAGTTCCCTAATGCCTGTTGCTGTTCATCTTGGGAAGAGAGACTCACTACTTGAGTAGAAAACTGGTATCTATTTCCTGAAATTCTTAATAAAATTAAAAATAATTTTACTGTTATTCTGCTGTTTGATGATAATTGAGTTTTCTTGCAGGGAGGTGTGTCTGTGACTTGGTATGGTTGCAGCTTTTCATTACTTTGGAGGGAAATTTTTTCATGTTTTAAACCCTGTGTCTCAAATGGGTAACCCTGTGTTATACATTAAGGTATAAAGTAACTTCAAAGATAGCTTCAAGAAAGAAATAGAGGTTTAAATTTTACCTCTGTCACAAAGTTTATTTGTTGATTCTGAAGGAATTAAATTGATAAATGCAGTGCTCAGGTAGCACCCTGTGACATTTTAACCTGGGTTCAAAGCTTGTCTTGCAGTTCAGCTCCCTCAGAGATCCTTTGATGTTCTTACATTCGTTCACCCCCCATTTGCTATTGTCTTAAGTATTTACCTTCTGGAATTTATTTAGGAAAGGTATTCTAGGATGTAGCAGAATATCTTAAACCAGAACTATGGTAGAATAGAGATACTTACAGAGACGTAAATCACCTGTGATCTATCATGAATTTAGGTGTAAATTACAAGGTCAATACTAAGCATATATGATTCTGGATTATTAGAAAGAGAGGAAAAAACATTATGCTTCCTTGAAAGCTATCTCTGTCATTTTCTTTTCATGATGGCATTCAAACTTGAGTATTGATTTTAATTTTTTTAACTCCAACATTAAATTTGAGTTACAAAAAGGTCCTTGAAGCTCACTTGAAACGTAAGTTTTTCAACATACATTTACTTCTTGTATCCCTTATAATTTTCAATATTAGTTTTTCACCACATTTTGTGAGCAATTTATTAACAAATTGTTATGCAGAAGATTTGTTCTGTCCTGGTCACTGGAAATACTAAATAACTCATATGATACCTAAAATGACTGGAACACCTGCCTTCTCTTTATTGCAAGACCAACCAATGTACTTTATGCATGAGGTTGAAAATAAAACTGTGAGGAATTAGCATAATCTGAGTGCATAATGTAAAATCAGAATTGCATAATTTTAACTTTTTCTCAAAGGGAACACTGCTGAGAGATTACATCTTTGCATAGTTCCTGGGTATAAGATTTATTTATTGAATTTTAATTATTAAATTTTGTTTTAGAATTTTTTTTTTATTCCATGCAAAAAACTTTAAGGTTAGCTTGGTGAATTCACTAGTTTGTTTTAGAGATCTACAGAAGGGGATTATTCACTGAGGGCTCAGTGTAACATGGGACATGATTTGTCTTCTCTCTGTTTCTGAATACCAATTTCTAAATGAACAATGGCGTACTATGAAAATGAAATGTTAAAAAAAGGATTTACATACAGACTGAAATAAAAATAACAGTTTTAAAGTCAAACCTAAAAATTATCATAATTTTTCATTAACATTTAGAAAACTAAGGATAGAAAGAGCTTCAAGGGCTGATGATTCTGCCCTCTCACAGGTTGACCAGAGAGGTTGTGGAGCCTCCCTCCATGGAGATATTCAGTAGCCATTTGGACATGGTCCTGGACAACTGTCTCTAGTTGTCCCTGCTTGAGCAGGAGATTTGGCCCAGATGCCCTCCATCCAGCCTCAAACATTCCATGATGCTGTGACCTGATCAATTATAGGTTTGCCATTTGTAACAGGTGTTTGCCAGCCTGCCTTTAAAACTTATTTGGTCTCTATAAAAACTAAAGTGTTTTGTATTCCCCGTGGGAAATGTATTCTAACACTTTGCTATCATCACCTTCTTTAGACTATTTTTCTTATCATTAAAGCTAATTTTTCATTAATGAAGTTTAAGTATGTCATGATTTTCTGTCCTATCCTCTGTGGATATAAATCTAAACTGTACCAGCCATCTAGGAACGTGAAGAATGTCATTTTGCCTCCTCTTCTCCAAGAAGAAAAGAAAGGCTACTTCACAGGCTGTAGAGAACATGCATATCTACATAGCCTATTGTGAGGAGGGGGTGTCTCTTCTTTTCCTCCCAGCAGAGTGACATTGTTGACTGGTGTTTAAACTGCCACCTACCCCCCGGATCTTTTTCTTCAATACTGCTGCTTGCTTTTAATTTCCTCGCCTTTAACATAGATTATTCCTATCTCACTAGAATACCTTGTATTTGTCCATATTGAATTTTATCCTATTCTGTTTAGGCCATTTGTGTAGTTTTCAAGATAATTTTAATTGCAGTCTCGTTCTTGAAATTTCTTGATGCCCTTCTCACTTGCTGGAAACTTCCATCAGTCAGCTTGGTAAAAACCTGGTTGATCCATGTGAACAAATCCTTGGGTGACATGGTCTTGGGTTAGGCATCCGTGCCCATGGCAGGGGGGTTGGAACTAGATGATCTTAAGGTCCTTTCCAACCCTACTTATTCTACAAGTCTATGATTCTATAAAGTACCAGGCTATTTGTCCTTCCATTCTAATAGTGAACCGTTGATAAACAATCTCTGATTTTCATTTTACAAAGTAAATACTTATGAAAACATTACTGTGTTGGGTTTTTTTAGCTGGGTAAGTTTTACTAACATATCTGTGAAACTTAATGCAAGCAGCATGTGTGTCTCTAATGACTATACATATTTATAGAGGACTTTATTCTGAATTACATCAAAACTTCCATGTAAATAGTACACAAAGGAATCCTTATCACAAAAATGGAGATGTTGCTTGAGGGGGCAATAGCTCTAGTTTAATAATTCACAAGTGGCACAACCCAGACTTTAAAAATGCAAAATAAAATAAGGTGCATTTTTTTCTCCCCAGGGGAGTCTTCATACTTATCTTTAATAAACTATCTCAAATCCCTAAGTGATGAGCCTGAAATCAGTCTGTATGGAATCACTGTGTAAACAAAATGACAAAGGGTCGAAAGAAATAATCCAAATTCAGATTTCAGCTATACTAAGTCAGCAATATCAATTGCTTTATTTTTATAACAGGTAAAAATGTTTTCTTACCAAATGGCCAAGATTGTTCTGATTATCCAAGTTTTAGTGTTTGTAGGTATAAATTTATTTTTCAAGATTTTAAATGTTTTTTTTTCCTAACAGTTTTGTATCTTATATGTTTTGGCATCAAACAGAATTTAAAAAGGAAATAATTACATCTAATTTATTCACTTATTCATTAGTAGAATCAGTTGAAAATTCATTATTTTCTAGTTTGTTTTTCTTGTAGTCAGAGCTGTTGACCCTCATTTAAAATCAAACTTCAGTTTGGCATTGCATTTTTTGTCATGAAAATAATGAAAACAATTAAGTACAGTAGTATTGGTTACATAGTAATATGTACTACAGAGTAAGTGCTTATTTATACACAGATATTGCCATTTTTGTCCTATCTATATGATTTGCCACTTTACAGTTTTCTAGGATCAATGTGGGAAAAGGTAATCAAGGTTAAAAAAGAATTAAGCTGCAGTTCCAGAATAGCTCACAGACTGCACAGTAGAAGTGAAGGTTTAAATTTGGTTTGAGTTCCTAACTCTTAATTTTCATTTGCAGTCTTTTCCCAGTTGGCTGTAATTGGCCTTTTAATCATAGAATCATAGAATCCCTCACTAGTCACCCTACCAAACGCAAATCTGCTAAAGAACCCTAATGATGTTCTGATTCTCCCAGAGTTTTGGTAGAAACATGGGAGAAAGGGAGTCTGAGACCAGTACCTTTAGGTTCAGCATGGAAATGCACTTAAAACTGGAGAGGGGAAAGGGAGAGGCACAGAATCCACAGCCTTTTTCAGCTCTGCTGCAACTTTGGACTGGTTTGTTAGGGCATCTGTTTGTCCTGAGTTCCCAAAGGTCCAGAACAGTGTTAGCAATATTAACATATGTCTGTGAAGCAACTGTTGGATGAAAAATAGCATATAAATATCCTTTGTGGTGCAGTGGTATGAAAAAAAAGGGGGTTGGAAATTTCCTCAATTATTAGGTAAGAGCAGCAGGTAGAGGGCTGATAAACACAACTTCTAATAATCATCAAGTGTTGCAGTCACATAGGAACTCTCAAGGAGTGCTATATCCCCTTAGAATCTTGCTTTAGTTCTTGCTAAAGTGGATGTTCAAAATATTATCTAGTTCAGCTTGTGAGAAGGGAGTGTAGCTGCAGCTACTTCTGTGATCTTGGTGTTCTCAGATGTAGACCCTTCAGAATCTTCTGAAATTGTAGTTATCAGCTTCTTCCTTCCTGGACCACAATTCTGTTGAGACATGCAGTTATTCCATGGAACTGAGGTCTGGTCAGAGCTCTTAGATTTATCTGAAGAGGTGATTAATCACTTCATATTAAGAAGTTTGGGGGTTTACTAGTATGTTGCTGTTGAATTTATACAATTGACTCTGAATATTTTTTCCTGTTTCTGGAAGAGTGTGTGAACACTATTAACCTTGCCTCCGAACCTCGTGCTGAGATTCCAGCTGGGTAGCCATTTTTTAATTGTTTTTAACAGTGGAGAAGGTAATAATTGGTTCTTGAAAGAAAACTTTCCCTAGCGAATTCATCATGCTTGTAAAGGAACCAGGATAGATTTATTGATTCTGGCTAGAAACTTAAAACATAACCTTGAATACTTTGTGATCTTCCCAGCAACACATCCAAATTACTTCTGGTGCCACATAATGTATTTAAATCACATTATCATTTAAACCTTTTCTGTAAAAATATATGTAATTAACTTCTTTACAAAGATATATCAATGAAAATTGCAGAACTGAAAAAGTAATTTATTCATAATATTTGCTATCAAATTCTGTGATACAGATAAGTCTACTCACCTCTTCTTTCAGTATTGTGGGATAGATTTTGACCTACACCTATATAAACTATGGCCTCAATGTATGGCTATTCTGTGGATGAAATCACCTTAAATATATGTGAACCTATAAACTCTTTATATGTGGGTAATAATAATGTGTTAAAAATAATCTGTACTTTGTAAAAGTAGTCAATAATCAGCAGTCTGTGTCCCTAAGCTTTATAATAATGGAGTTTTTGATGCCAAATAAGTATCCATCTTTGGCAACTATGTACATCAGTATTGCATGTTATTTGAGGTTTTTTTCAAGCAGTGCCATTGTTGCTGTCTAATCAGTTACTGTTGCAACATGATTACGTTTTGATGGTAGTACTACAATAAGAAATGCATCATCTACTTCTCCTTATTGCTATGGTTTTAATCCAATAAACTCAATGTGTGCAAGTACAAGTAATGAACTGTGAAAGCATTTCTGCAAGGTTTGTGCAAGTAATCTGTTTCTGTTTGGGACAGCCTCAGAGTACATATCACTATCTACTAGTTTTCAAATACAGATTCCTTAAATTTCTATTTTATTGAAAATCTCTGGGAAGGAAAAAAATAACTTTGAATTATCTTTTTTTTTTTTTTAGCATAAGAAAATGACAATGTATTTTGCTAACTGCTGGCAAGTAACTACGAGCAGCAGTAGTTGCTTTTAATTAAGGAAACTTTGAAACAGAAAACTTGACATTTCAGGTTGAGCCAATGACATAAGAGGCTGTGGTTTATAAACACATACATAAAACCAGTAAGCATCCTATCAAATGTTCTGTAACTTAACTGTTTAGTGGGGGGAAAAAAATGTATTGAATATTTTACCATTTTTTGTGCTTATCAGCAAGAGATTTCTTGAGATGTAAACATAAACCCTGTATTCATCTGTCAAAGGGATTCTGCAGATTCCATACTTACATCTGTATAAAATTTAGTAACTGAGTAACTTTATCTTATCTACTTGTTCCAAGTTCAGATTAATCTCTGAACATGCTCCTGTAAAGTGAGGTTCTGATAGGCTAGTGTCTAGCCAGTGCTGTGTTAAGGTTCAGTATCTAGTTAGGGAAAGTTGATGGGCCAGTGAGCCTCCATTAGTATGGAAGCCTTGCAAAGAGAGGTGATATATCCAGCCTTAGTTCTTTAACCACATATTTAAGTACAAATGAGCTGACTGTACTTCAAAATGTTTCCGAAGCTATAGGATGCAAAGAAAATCCTGATAGTTAGTTCAAAATAATTCATACAACTTATGTACAACTATCACTTACCCAGATCAGAACTTTGTTGCTTGGATTTTGCTACTGAGTAGTCTGTCAAGTGGCCAAAAACTGTTTGGCTGCACTGTTGGAAAAGGGAGATTTACAAACCTACACACCCCCGACAAAAAATGGTTCCACAGGTAGATTTACTTTTTATAGAACGTAGATAGTCAGTGGGGCTCCATGTTTACTTATCAGGAGGTCAGGTCTGTGCTGTGGCACCTACTGACTGCTGGCTAAGATTATCTGCAAAAAGGAAAATGCAGAAGAAATCTATTAATTGGGAATTAAGAAACAGACATGTAAAGAACAAGGAAGATACTAAAAGCAAAAGTAGCAACTTCATAGTATTTCAGGACATTGAAGGAAAAAAAGGACAGATAGCAGGACGTATGCGAGAGTAGGTAATCTTTTAGTGCCAGAAACACATGCTTGCTGATGTAACTTCATCTTCACTAGCAAGGTTTTCCTGTTTAGATAGGCAGCAGCATAGTTTTACTGCTAAACGGATCTTTTGTTTAGCTGGCCGAAGATAAAAAAAAGAACTTTTGCAGCTCTGTCAGGTTCTGGAAGCTGCCAAGAAGCCTCTACATGATACCCTGCTCCAAACAGTGAGTGTGCAAACACAGTCTGGCCCTGGAAGGAGCTGCAGGTCCTTCCTGAACAGGACATGTTCTAGTGTTAGCTGTGAGAACAGGCTTTTCTTCTGTGCTTAGTTACAATGTGAGTTAAATTATTCTAGTTTCTTCAGCTGGTCTTTAAGGAATATGTGAGAATTGCTAGTGCATTAGAAGGCTGGTTCTCCCCCTTGAGGAAAGAGAAAGTGAGATATGTCTTTCTTTGAAAAATGTTTATTTTTCTATTGAAAAAGTAATACTTCTCTTGCGAGAACTTAGCTTGATGTGTTCAACAGAAATATATCACATATGTAGTTTAACAAACAGAGTTGAGAAAGCTACTTAGGACAACATAAAATGTCTACAACTGTCAGTGACATGCTGCAGATACATGACCGGTTTCCCTCTGGAACGTTCCATTTGAAAGGCAAATGCAGCATCTTCTTCATTAAATTATCTTCCATAATGCAGAAAGTATTAATCAAGAAGCTACAAAACCCTGTAGAGCTCTGTACCTTCCTATTCATGATACGTCTGCGTGGCTCCCTTAGCTGGCAGTTACTGCTCCCAGCAGCTGCAAAGTTATTAGAGGGGTAGTTCTGACGCCCCAGCAAGTAGCAGATTGTCCGTACTGCAAATGTTGGCTTTTGGGGAAAATGGGCTCCCTCTGGTGAGTGGTTGAGTGGTTGTCAACTGATTTGGCTTGGCTTGTTCACATTTAATTTTTAAATGGACTGCCACAGTACTTGAGCACCCACATGCACTGGCACCTAAAGTGTTGCTAGCAACAGTTAGCACTCATTGTCTTTGTTTCCTGAAATGGCATAGGGCTTGCAATAGTAAATCTTGCCATTTTTCACTATATAGGAGGGAAAGCAGGAGACTGGCTGCAGTTGTGTAAGATAATTCTGGTGTGCTTCAGTTCCAGCTCTGGTCTTAGCAAATCACCAGTGTAGCTGGTTAATATTTCTTAGGCATTTTTCAATTTATCCTGTGCTGAGCGACATACTACCTTTGCAGGATGCAGGTCTGATAAAAAAAAAACAACCCATGAATATGCTTTGATTTTGTAACACTTATATTTATAAACATGTAAACCCAGAAATTAAAGCTCTGTAGTCATCCATTTTGCTTCATTAATTCAGGCATCTCCAGACTTTAACGGTAGAGGGTTGTCAACATGATACATCCGGGTACTATGTAAACAGTTTCCTAAAGATTGACTAAATTTTTATAAGCTGAGAAGGTCATTAAGTTTGCCATTGAAGCAAGGTTTATAAATTGAATGTTCTCACATTTAAATCTAGACCCCCATTAAACAGGCATCCTATCTTAATGGGCCTGGAAAACTGGAGATAGCTGGGTAGAAACCATCTTAGATCTTACAGGTTGTTTGCAGTAGGAATGAGGATCTCTAGTTCTTGATCTAACTACGAAGTTTATTGAAATTCCTAGGTCTGGGGTTTTTTTTAAGATTCCAGTTCTGTGTGATAACTGCTCTCTCATCCTTTCAGTAAATACCCTTCAAAGGCTGTTGTGAAGATAAAAAGGTGATATTAAGGGAACAAAGCAGAAGGAAGGGGGACTTTCAGTCTTAGGCTTGATACAAACAGAAATAGGCCATGCAAGTAAAATAAGTGTGACTGCTGAACTGCAGCTAGATAATTATAAACATATCTCAAGCCCAAGTAATAACGACTGAATCAAGAAAAAACCCAAACCAACCTGCATTGTTCAACCTAGCTTGGAGCTTTCTGCAGCTTAGTTTCACATTTAGTTGCCAGCTGTGTCAGACATGATCCTGTGAGGGGCTCTTCCTTTCTCTCTTATGGCTCAGTGGGAGTCAAAGGTGTTCAGAATCTTGAATATTAATGGATTCTAGGCAGAGAAACTGTAGACTTCATTGTGCCCTGTAAAGCAAGCAAATGTCTGCCACTGAAAATGGTTCAAGTTTGGTAAGATGGGTTAGAAACAGGATCGCATTTGCTGCTTTGGATTTGGAAGTTGTGCAGGTGTTTTCTTACAATCTGCAACTTTATATGATGTTTCAATGGAACATCGCTGGGATATTAATTTATATTAAAATCATGCATTAATATTAAAGTAATTAATATAAAAATTAAAAATCACTTTATGCATTAAGAGTACTCAAGGAAAATCAGTATGAGAAAACCACACACAGCTGCAGCCATCAAGAAATGAAACCAAGTTCATTTCTCAAAGCTTCCAACTGCCTGGTTTTTCCTTTTTGTGGTTTATTTATTTAGGTAATTGTCAGATATCAAAAGTTGTAGTGCACTTAATCACAGAATGCAATTGCAAAGATACAGTGAAAATCCAGAGAATTTCCACTGGGCAAATTTTCAAACAACAGCCTTAAACAATTTTATGTTTTGATTTGCAAAACCAGCATCAAATTTTGTGTTCATATCTTTTAGTTATAGCAAATGCCCTTTTAGGTGATGTAACAGAACAAGTATTTTTAAGCAACATTACCATTGTGTCTAATTTCAGGGGTTGGCAATATATTTAAAAATAAATGCATCATATTGTCCATCTTGGAAGGTTTTATTTATTCAACTTCAGTGGTGTTTAGGATTTAAACCCACTCTTAATTACTCTTTGATTTTACTTGTTCAACACTGCTGCTTCATCAGAGCTGCAGATGGCAAGCCACTGATGTATGGATTTAGTCATTTAATAGCTTTGTTAGTATCACTAACTTCTTTTAAACTGCTAGTGTAGGATTATTTCCACATGCTAAAATCCCAGCTCATCTCTCCTATGACCCTAAGGAACTGGCATGGTGGAGCAGTAACTGCCCAGCTCCAGGCTGAGCTACTTTCTCATTTGTCTAACATAACATCTTAATACTGGCTAAAGACCAAGAACTTTACACTTTGAAATTGCTGAGAAATATTGCTACCTACTAAAAAAACAATATATAGATATGTATTACAAGACTGAAGTGATTTTATATATGGTAACAGGGCCTACCTTCTAGAGAATATCTTTTGATATTTATTCTTCTGGCCTTGTTAAGGATGTTCTGGAAGCTGAGTGATGCCAATGAAGAAATCTTCTTCACTCCAGCTTTTTAATAGTACAGTTACATGACTTGTCCTTTGCTGAGCTGTCACTTAGCATTTAGCATGTCAGAATAAATCTTGCATTAGCATAACTCTGCAGTAGCTCTGCTGACATAAACCCAGCATATGTATAAAGAGAGGCTAAGCCAAATTGTTTAGTTCAGATCCCTGATCTTTTGGAGCGGCTCCAGCATTGTATAAAGCAGGTTTTTCTTTCCTCTCTCTCTCTCTCTCTTTTTTTAAACAAAACAAAACAACCAAACAAAAAAAAAATAATGAAACAACAAAACTTGTATGTGCTTGAGTATGAAAACTAACAGGATTTCTGTTCTTGGAAATTCAGTTGGGGGGGGGTGTATTTCACTCCGGCTATTGCACTGCTTTGTGGTCCTTCATAACTAATGCTTAAACTGAGGGACACCGAAATCAGAATATCCTTGTGTAATCAAATTATTGGAATTTCATGTTACAGGGGAAAGCACAACAGGTCTGTGATCTTAGCCTCATTAATTAATCTTTATGTTAAAGGAGCATTTATGAGTGTAATGTGTAATGAGACTCAGATATAGGTTGCGTTCTTAGCAGTTTGAGGAAAGTGCTATTTCTAGGCTTCTTTTCAATGTAATTAAAACGGAGAAGCATTTGCCATTGATTTTATCAGAATTTGTTTGGGTCCATGTATTGTCTAACTGGAATAGATACTACAGAAGTACCTCACACTCGTGTGAGTTAAATATGCCATTTCCCGTTGATTCCCATACATTTGATTTATGTTTTCAGACTGATATAGGGAAGGCGTTGCAGCCGCATGAAAGCCAAACCCAAGCCCAAGCAGTCCCGCCGGCGGCAGAGTTAACTCCTTCCTAGGAGAAGGCACGGTGGAGGCTCTCTCCTCCCCAGCACCTCAGCTCCACATACTGGGCACTGCCAGAGTTTAGCAGCGTGCAAAAGCTCAGTAACTTCATAGAAAAGCCATTTCCTTCAGACAAGGAAATTTTCTGACTGTCTTTCAGTGTAGTGACACGTGGTACGTGCCCCTATGTACTGGAAGAATGACAGATGGCAAGATGTCGGTTTTGTATTCGTATTTGTATAAAGTATTTCCTCGCACCGAGAAAAAAAGCATAGGAAAATTGGAAGGTGATCTGGGACTCTGCATCCTCTCGTGCGCCCGGCTGTGTCCGGCTAAAGGGACAGCACTGCATTCACTGCACCGACCCCCGGGTGTTTGCTTGAGGCGGAGCCCCTCTGAGGATAAATGAACGGCATCCCTCAGTGCCTCCAATCCGATCGGTTCCGGAGCTCTCCCAGGCGGCACAGAGAGGGCTGTGGGACAGCCGGTAGCCCGGCCTGCCCCGGCCCCGAGCCCGCCAGTTGCAGCGCAGGGGCCGTCTCGCCTCCAAACTGCTTCCTGGAGCGGGTGTCTCGGCGTGGGGAGAACCCCCACTCGTGTCCACCGGGAGGCAAAAGCGCTCTTACCTTGGAGTGGGAGACACATTTCAGCCCTAACACGCGGGGACACAGCAGCTTCCGCAGCTCAGCGCAGCCGCGCACAGCTGCAGGTAGCGCGTTGTGCGGGGTCGGCGGCTGCCCCGGGATGTTGTCTCACCCAGCAGCCGCCTAGCCCTGGCGATGAACGGGTTTTTACTGCAGCGTTCCCGCTCTGGGTGTGAGCGGCAAGTTTTTGCTGGTTTGGGGATTTGGGTCCGTTTGATAGAATGCAATTTGCAGATAAAACTAACTCATGAGAAACAGTAACTATTTAACTGGGGACTATTACTTCGCTGTAGAGTCATTCCTGACCAGGACCTCCGTGATAAACACACTTTCCTAACTCAAAGTCCCGGCAAGCCTTCATTCGGGGGACCTCTTGCCCTGTGCAACGTTATCGGGCTCGGCTGGTTTCATTTAGTGTTTTTGAGCTGCTTTAAAGAGGCAAAGCGTGTTGCCTTTAAATACATTTTAAAAAAAAAAAAAAAAAGGGGGGTCTTGGTTTGTGCAGCTGCCCGGTTTGCAGGAAACCCTCCGGATGTTTGCTGCTTTTCATGTGGCATTTGTGGTCGGCTCTGATAACGCCGGGAGCACCACTTCCAACACCGCGGGCCGCAACCGACCTGAAATAGAAACACATCTCTGGCCGGAGGATCCCCGCGCCGTGCCCCGCCGGGTTTAAAAGGTCAATAAATCAGGAGGATGAACTCCCGGCGGCATTGTTAGGTTGGGAAAGTTCACGAATGACCCCGGGAGTCGTGCGACCACGAAGGTTTCGGGAGCGCCAGACGAAGCTCTTCAGTAAACCCTTCAGGGAAGCGCTGTGGAAGTGGAGAGCACAACCACAGAGTGAGCCAGTGCTGTAGGGGTGTTTTAATGGTACAATTCAAAAATCCCTAAAGAGTCACAACAGAAATCGAGAAAATATGTGAGATCATCTATTTATGACGCCAGGGGCACTGAAAGGGTCACAAACTGCCAACATTTTCTGTACAAAAGAGGGAGCTTTTACTTTCTCGGCTTCGATTCAAAACACACCTTTCTTTCTTTGATCCCAGATCAATGAGCTGTAGAAACGGTTTGCACAAATCTGCCGAACAAAGTCAGGGCAGTTTGCTTAGTTTACTGCCTCGTGTTTATTATATAGGGAAACATTTTCTTTTCTGCTGGAAGTGACAGCCCCCAAACTACTGTAAACCGTGTTTGCAAGCGGTCCCTTGACCCGCTGAACTTTTCCAGTACGAGCTCCTTCAGGATTTGTTCCCTTGCCTCACGAAAACGTTCCTGCTCAGTAGAGTTAAAGGGACAGTTTGGCGTTTTAACAAGAAATAAAAGGTTATAAAAATCTCGGGTAGCCGGTTTTGGCCGGGTCAGTGACACGACGTGAGCTGGGAAAGGGACCAAGCTCTCCCGGGCAGCGCGTTGTGATCCTCTGGGGTTTTGTTTCGCTTGGGAGTTATCCCGCTTTCCCCCTTAACTGACTGTTCTGTTCTCAGCAGGGAAACACACACACACTGTCCTTCTTGCCTTGAAGTTCCAGGCATGCGCTTTCAAGCACAAAACTGGCTTGGATAGCCACAGCATACTGTTTGCACATAGAGGCACTAGACAGCAAGATGACTGTGTATCCCCCTTCAAAGAGCAAGGAAACTGAGGCACGGAAAGATGTTCTTGAGATGAAGGGGATTCCCCATGTATATATAAGGTGCTAAACACGTCTGGTAAGAGAGATCAACAGTGGCAAAATGCATCCAATTAGCAGAAGCCCTTAGCAGGCAGAACTATCGAGGGAATCAGTCCCACCAGACCTTGCAGTTCAGGCACTTTAGTCCTGCCACAAGCAATCTCCCAGAGAATCCAATTCAGCTTTGCAAAGCTTACTGTTCAAAAAACCCAACACCCCAAAACAAAAAGAAACACCCACATGCTAGTTATCTTTGGCATCCAAAAGCCTTGTACATATGTAATGCCAGCCCTCCCATTGCTTGTAGGCTGCTTGCAGCTGCAAGGTAGAGCACCATTAGCCTCCAACACTTCCCGACTGCATCTGCTATGCTAGTCAGGCACGGTGTGCTCACGTTGCCTAGCAATAGAGAGGTTTCATTGCTTTATACAGCCAAAAATGTAGCTTGCTGCAGCAAGCCCCAGCATCAGAAACAGGTAAGAACATCTTTAAGATCAGCAGGAGAGCAAGTTTGAGCTCTTTGTGGGGTTTCCAGGTACATTTTAGGCAGAGCTGACAACACCCACAATATTCCCTTCTGTAAGGGATCGCAGAAGTTGCCTTTATCATTTCTAGGCTGAAAATGAAACAGATGAACACAGGGACACCCACTGTGCTAAGAATAATGCATTTTAAAGCATCAGGCATGCTTTTTGTCAATTTATGCACCAACATCTCAAGTTAGTCACTCTCAGGATTGCAAGCTCCTTTTTCACCATT
>JBAFWW010028901.1:11883-22212 GCA_036873685.1 Agapornis canus
TTCTTTTTCTTTTCTTTTTCTTTTCTTTTTCTTTTCTTTTTCTTTTCTTTTTCTTCCTAAACATATATTTCTTTCCTCCATTGTTCTTACAAGTCAGCTGCAAAAGTGTCCTTTAGATGCATAAACTGTGTGAGGTGAGACAAAATGAGAGAACAGAGAATTTCTTGTTTGGGAATTATGTTGCTCATCTCGGGCTAAATCCAGTGAAACCTGAATTCAATTACTGATTCAACAAATATTGCCAGGGCAGACTAATGGTGCCTAGACAGGCACTATCTCATCCCCAGGCCTCCTGTTGTGTGGTGATGTGGAGACTGTGCTGGACTGTGAACTGAGAGGGCACTGATGCTCTCAGGCATACAAGGGAATTAACCCTGAATCCGGCTCTAAAAAATTTGGTGCTTTTTCCATTGGTCTACTGACAGGGAAGGGATACTATTTATTGTTTGTTAAAATGTTCTTTTTTCCTTTAGTTTTTTTCCCAAGGGTCTAAGAAAGTACTTTGATTTAGGCTGAACATTTTACGTCAAATTTATTTTTTCCAGCATTTTGGCAAGAAAATGATGGACAGTTAGGTGCAAGTTTTTCAGATTGAGACTCCACAACTTAACCTGAGTTTTACAAATCCATGAAGTATTATCCCATAGAAAATTGTCAAGTGTTTTGATAGACTTCAAAGAAACTTTGAAAATAACTTTGAAGAACTTTTAAGAATACTGTAAGAAGAGCCTAGAAACTTCTCTGTTAGAGAACTAACTTTCATATTAATTTTAGATGCTTTAGTATATACAGTCCTACTCTAACTTGTTACATGCTCAGCTTGTTAACATTCATTTTTCAATCAATAATTAAGTAAAACTGGAAACAACCAGCCCATTACTCTGCTACTTCCTATCCCTGTCTGTTTTCTCTGCAAGGCTGTACATGGTATGTCCTGATATTACTTGTTTATTTTTCAAAGATATCAAGACAAATATAAGCACCTGAGCTTCTCCTTTAGGAAAATAAAAAAATAAATAAATAAAAAAAAATTAATTGGATCTTAGAAAAGGTGGGATGGGATGGGATGGGATGGGCTGTCCTCTGGGGACACCTGTCTCACATCACTGACTATTGAAGGAGTCTAGAAATGTAATTTTCAGACTGTTAACTGTAAGTGAGCCAACATCGAGATTTTAGGCACTTATAACATTAAAAAGGCAATAAGAAATAAAAAGGCACTAAGAAAAACCAGGCTGATAGAGATCTAAGTAATTTTTTCAGTTATCTGAAAGGCTTTTTTTTTAAATTCTGCTATGTATGAATGTGTCATTAACATTTATCATTTTTCCTTTAGACACTTCTGAAATATGAGTTATAATCAACCTCACTAGTGTCACCCTAGTAATTTTCCTGAGAACTATTTTAAACTAAAAAATAGCTGAAAAAATATGGACAATGTAAATGCAGAGAAAGATGAGTGCACAACCTTATTAAGCATTCATACATCTCTCTAGCTGCTGAAATCTTTACTGGAAGCAAACTTATAATTCAGTGCATGTTTCATGTGATGAAATATGAATAGGAGTCAATTATAAAAAGTACACTGGGTGGGAGGGAGAAAATTTGAACTCTATAGACATTTTACCTTATAACATCTGTAGCAGAAAAGCATTAAGTAAAGCCTTGGGTTTTCAAAAATTCTAGTCAATAATTTTCATATTAAATCCTAAGGACTTTGAAACTTCATAAGTCATTTTACTGAAAACTTTTTGCTCTAAAATGGTTTTTGAATTTAGTTGTTTCTGTAAATCAAGAGCATGATCCATATTTCTTTTACAACACTGTAGTTTAATTATCATGGCATTCTAAGTACCAGTGCAAGTACTGGGGAAATCAGGCTGATAGTGTCAATGCAGCATGTGATTAACGAAGAAATATTGACCATGGTAGACACAAATCTAGAACTGTGATTCAAAATGGGGAAATCCCTCAAGGATGTGAGTAATTTCTCATGGTGGCAATACTTCCATCAGAAATTCTGGTACATATGCCTTATAGAATTCTTGCCAAGGTATGGTAATTACTGCAGAGTGTCAGTTAAAAATATGACATTTTCCTAACAAATACATCACACATTAAACAGAGACATTTGCCACATGCAAAATATAGAAAACACATGAAGAAAAACTAATGATCTGACATCCATTATTTAAGAAAAAATGAAAATAAATAGAAGTATCACTAAAAAGAAATTGCTTTATATGTCCTTACATTAAACTCTTTTGCTTCAACTCCGTCAGGAAAGATAGCAGATTGGTTAGATGTGACCAGTTCTTGACAAATACATATTAGCTGTTTCTTATCATTGTCTCATCCTGTGATGACTGCTCAGCAATCTTCTCTATCTTTTTGACTTTCCCAGTTAGGTTTCCTAGTTTCTGGATCCTTCTCTTTTTGATGTTATTTAAAGATAAGTATTATGTTTCCCTACTCGCATCTTCTGGGGCTTGCCCTGGCTTCTACAATTTCTAACAGAATGATTACTAAAGTTTACAAGATTATTTCAGATAGTTTCTTGAACTTTCAGAAAATAAATTTCATCAAGTTTTGCTGGCTTGGAAACATTTATCTTACCTGACAATATACAGTTACCCCAAATCACTAGAGACTCTATTCAGATGCTTAAACATAGGTGTCAGGACTTGATTATTCAAGATACCCAAATATGATTGACTAGATTCATAGTCTTAGAAAATTGAACTGGGTCCTGAAAGTGGAATTTATTTGTCGATTCAGACACCCACTGCAAGGGGAAGGATTCAGGTACAGATTCAGGAACATAAATATCAGTGTCTGCAGTGTAGGCATTCAACTGGGAGGTAAGTATTAATGATCTCATAGTCAACAGAAGCACTTTCAAAAGTCAGTAAAATCTATCAAAATATTCAGCACATCCTGAAGTGGACCAATATAATTGATCAGCTGGAAAGCTACCTTTAGTATGTTTGCTTACTAGTGATGAAATCCAGTAGTGGAAAAGTATATATTCACTGACATTTTAGACACTTTTGAGCACTTAACACACAATACAAAGGGAGGGAGAATGACACAGGATCTCCTCACATCTTACTGGGTTTCTACCTGTGATTTAAGTAAAGCATTACTTTCCCATAGGTCTCTAAAGCAATGTCCCTTGACATGATTCTACTGCTGACAGCTGTAGATAGAGTCTTTTAAACAATAGAATCAGCTTCTGTTGCACAAGCTATGTAAACAACTATTATTCCTAAGTAAAATAATTTCTTTTTATTTTCATTTTTTCAAATATTGTTTTTACTATAATATTATTTTTCCATGAAATTTAATATTTTGCACTAATCCTGTTGTACTGCTTACTTAAAGTTAGGGTGATGTTAGGGAAAGCCTGGTGGTAACTATCCAGGTGTTGTACGTTGTTCTCCAAGAGCCCAAGCTAGCTTTTAATCACATTTGCACTCTCCTTGAAAGTCTGTGTTTTCAGATTCATCTATTCCTACTGAGCTCAAGTGTGAGTTGTTAGGACATAACCACTGTTAGACTAAACCACTCCTCATTTACCAATGCGTAGTATTGCAGAACTCCAGATTTGTCCTTTTCTTGACATAAAAGATAAGCTGTAAGCTTAACTCTATGTTGTTGTGATTACTTCATGTCACTATATAAAGTGATTAGAAATAAACCATGTAGTCATTCTCTATTACTTTGGTCAGCTTAGACTTCAGTTATTTGCCAGCTATCACTTTAATTATCATTTCCCATTGATTGTAAGTCCTATATTCATATATACTTTGGTTACCCAGCAAATATTCCCCTTTATCAGCACCAGCTGTCATTCATTCTCACTTTGTTTCGTAGCTTCCAAATTTCTCTTTATATTTTGTGCAAAATGGAGACAAGATAATTTAGAACTGGATCCAGCATGTGCTGAGATAATTGTTTGCCACTATCTCTACTAAAGTGTGCTACAGGTTATTGAAGCCCAACTTCTTAAAGCTGTTTTCAGTTGGTACCTCTATATCAGAATGTTAAACAACATCCTGAAATGGGCACTGAAAATCTGTTTGACACATTTATGATAGAGTGGTCCCTGGCACAATTTTGATCTGGCCCAAGTAGTGTTCTCACAAGGAGTTCGCAGCAGGTTAGGATGTAATGTAGGTGAGAAACCATTCCCAATAGGAAATTTTGAGATGATCACACTCTTCTGAGAGATTTGATACATACAAATGTTGTCAGATAACTCAAGCTGGCTTTCAGGAAAGAAAAATAACAGTAATACAGTCTTAGTAAGTGGTATAGATACAGCCATTGCTTCCAGTGGTTATTAAATACATACATAGGAGAATGGGAATCCAAGCTATAAATATTTTTTTTTCCTTCCTTACTACATGTAGATTCTACTTAAAATCAAATAGACAAACCATCTGGAGTGGGGTTCATCTGAACACATGTAAATCTGAGCTAGCTGTTTAAACACTCCTTTTAGTCGATGAAAGAGGAATGTTTTTAGGTGAAAATTCATTTCTGTCTGAGAGGACTTCTAAAGCAGAACGGCCTTTTTCATCCCATTGATTACAAAGGGAACCAGCACAGACAGTTTTACTGTGCATAGCTCATCTTTTTCTTCTGGCTTCTGTGAGTTTCAGGATTTCCAAATGAATTTTAATTGGATTTTTACAAATATTTTTCTGCTCAACAAAAGTTAGTTGGCAACATAATACTGAAACAAGAGACCAAAATCAAATATAAAAGCTCAAGTTTAGCCTGTTGCCTTTATGGATTTCTGTGATAATAATTGTTTTATTCTGTGTAACTGATTTTAGTACTCACTAGATAAAAAACAGTTACCTTATTTCTTTCCTCTGTCTAGTTTTGTACTTTGCTTAGGAATAATGATCAATGCACAACTTATCTGCTCTCCTTCAGGATTTTCCCTCTAACCTTTTAGTGATGCAATGATTTTATGATTCAGACTCTGCCCAACAATTCTAAGGCCCTTCCAAATTATCCTTTTCTGTAAATGGAGACCAAAGAGCTATAACATCCTAATAAACTTCTCCTCAGAGTAGGAAACTTGATCATGTATTAAACGCTCACTCTCTAGTCACCCTTTTCCTTTTATGCTCTTGAATATTTCTCCTCTCTTAGTCAAATGAGACTCCCAAACTGTCTCAATTCAATTGCTTGTTCAGACTGTCAGAATAAGTAGTTAACACAGTTCAGTAATTCTATGCTTTTTCTCCCTTTATCTGGTTGGAAAGGGTTTTTTATGAATAGAAAAACCTCTGATCTTTCCTAAATGCACAGGAATTTAACCCTCATCTTATCAATGGCTGATATCTAAATACTTTTGAGGCTCTGTGTTTTTGTTGTATTAAATTATCTTTCCTGACCTGAATGTCATTTTCTCTATGACTTGAAGACTAGAAAAGATGTTTCTTTTATTTGTGTGTTTTGATTGCATGTTCCTGAATGGATAAACAGGAAACAGCTTTGCAAGCTTAGACATAACTCCTTGGCAAAATTTAAAAAACAAGTGAATTCTTCTGCAAAGAACATTCTGCAATGGACAAACTTGTCCGTTATTCTTTAAAACAGAGACGGGTAGATGCAAACCTCATCTAATACCTGAATTTACATTCTCTAGTTCATTTCTCCCATTTTTTCACCTCCTTCTCCTCCATTCTTGGCCATGATTCTTTTTCAATGTCAAGAAATGGTCTTTGTGTTTGCTCTCATACAGCTAACATGGTCTGGCAATGAAATTCTGCGTAACCCCTGTTTGGCTATCAAGAGTCATTCAAAGAAAAAATAGCCTTCTTCCTGGAAGATCCCATTTGAAGTCTGAGCTTCCTTATCAGGTTTGCCATGACAGACTTATATAATCTCCATGTGTAAATTTAATAGTTACAAAGAGGAAAATATATAAGATGAATATACAACAATGACTAGAGAAACCTCCAAGAATAAAGTACATAAGAAGTTAATAACAGTAGCTGTCAAGTAGAAAATAAAGGTAAGTGTGGTTGATTTTTTTATCTTGTCATGCATTAGTTTATGCCATATTAAACAAATGTGGAAGCTAGAACTAGATCTTTTGCTTTCAGAAAACTGGAATGATCCAAAGGTTCACTGATTTATAGGTACTCTCTGAATATGTTTGGAAATAATTCTCAACAGCACTAGCAGGTACCAAGTTTCATCAGTGATGTTTCTTTAGTTTATCCACCTATAGGTAGTGTTCCCCACCATTACATGTTTTGCTCTACCATTACAATTAAAATTAACATATTTGGCTTATCTTTTTCCTCAGAAGCTAAGAAAGAATGTCTTCCTTTACTTTTTTTTCCCTTGGGTCATGCCCTCTAGCTTTTATAATTAATTTTTTTTATTGCAATACTTTCTTAGAAAAAAATCGAGTAAGGATAAGCTGTCTGTGCAAGAAGGAGGTCTTAATGCAATATGATAATCTCTCAAAGTGACTTTTTTAAAAAAAATATTGTATATCTTGTTATAAAACCATCATCTGTATTAACTAAGATGTCTTCAAGTTAAGTTTTTCAATCAATATTCAGCAAGATTTTTTCTGTGAGGTCAGAAAACATTGGCAGAGTCTTGCACACATCAAGGCCAAAAAGAGTAAATATAAATGAAAAGGTTTAATACAGAAAACTCAGGCTTTGCTCTCTTTGTAACTGTGGAAAAGAAAAGATCAAATATTAGTTTTCTCCTTCCTATATTTCCAATGGTCAGGTGGAGATATGAAGAAACACCATTTTTCACATCTGCAAGCATTTATCTTGATATAAATCTGTAGTTCAGCTTGGAGACAAATTTAGAACATCTTACAATTGTTATGTGCTTTAGCATGAGTTCAAATCACAAAAAAAAGTCACAAATTTACTAGAGGGGTTGTAGCTTGAGAGAAGGAAAGGTGACAAAGGATGTCCTACCAATACTGTGGTACAACCATATGTAGTGTATGTATTGTGTCACAAGGCAGACAAAGCTTTGTGGCCTCTCTTGTGTTTTTTCCTTTCCCCACTCTACTGGATGAGATTGCCAACATTTTTTAAAAAGACCAAATGAGGAAGCCCCAAAGCATTTCTCTTTCAGATATAATACCAGCAAAACATATTGCAAGCTTTAACCAAAATGGGTTTAGAAATCACACTTTTTAGATTTAAAAAGCTTTTCATATCTCTGTGTGTTTCTCTTGCAAAAAAAAAAAAAAATCTATTTGTATTGAGCAAGAAAGTGTAAACTCAAAACTAAAACAAGATACTACTCAATTCATTTTTCTTTCTGATGAGGTTATATTCCTGTACAGTGAAGTGTCCTAAATTCAGAAAGAACTCAAATTACCATGAGATACCATTTTTAACAATGGACCATTAAGTTTGAAAAGCCATTTGGCAGTAAATGTACTTTACTAAAATATTGTCCTGTGACATCTGTTAAGATTAGAAATGAATTAGCATAGGTTCTTTGTAACTCAGAGAGTATAATATATGTCATTTGAAAGGATTCAAAAGTGGGGGAAGGAAGAAATCATCTTACATTAATATTACATTAATCTAAACAAAAATCTAACTTCAAAAGTAGCCAAGAGCATTCAGCTGCAGTGTTGTGGTAGTGGCACCAGTAATGCTATCAGTTCAGCAATGTGAGGGTGTAGAGAACATGAAGAGTCTGAAGCATGAGGAAATATCAGCCCACTTTCTCTTCTTATGCAAGATATCTAAACAGATGTAGGTGAACACAGTAGATATGTTTCCACAAAATTAACCACACACCCATGGCAAATCCCATTCACACAGCATTTCGAGAAGGTGTGCTTATAAAGAACAGTTCAGAATATCAGTCAGTGAGAAAAAACAAGCTATTTTCTACAGAAAGCTCATCTTTTGGTTAAGCTTTTTCAAGGGAAGTCTTAAATCTTTTACTGTTTCCAGTTTCAGATAGCTGGATCTTTTAACCAGTTTCAGAAACCACCAGATGTTTACCAGTCAAAAGTATTGCTTTTTGCCAGAAACAAGTGTTTGCTGACATGCAGAGTCAATGATTGTCTTTTGCTTTTGTTAAACAAACATTACCCCAGGAGGAAAGTATGTACTTCCAAGGAGAAATTCTTTAGCTGAGAATGGTTTCAACAATTATTTTCCTGCTCAGTTGTGTTTTAGAAAAAAAAAGTGAGAAAACATAGATGCAAATCCCTAAAACTGGCTTGCATGAATGCCATAGTTGATACCACATTGTGACTTCCTCAGCTGCTGGGTTGTGGCCTCAGAGAATCTAGAAGTGTCTGGAAATGGAGATGCCTTTGCTGTGGTAATGGATCAGCCCATAGCGAAGATAATGTTATGGACACCAAGGGTAGTTGAGAATCATCTGCCCAATCTTCGACCAAGTTAAAAGAAATCTGGTCCAAAATGATCACCTCTGTTGCCTGTTTGGACACTGAAGAGAGAAAGGATGCCCATCAGATGCTTAAGATAGGTACTTTCTACTGAGACATATTAGGAAGTGATTTGATGATCATAATTATGGCTTATTTATTTTAGAATAATTTCTAAAGACTTAATCATGTTAAACAATGAACAGGACATAATGAGATTTTTTTTTTCTCTCAAGTTCCTCATCTTCTTTGCTGTAATGACTGATATTTTTAAGGAGGCTATGTATTTCAGGAGTCTTTACAAAGAATGATGGGTGAGCAAAATCTGAAATTTTTACATATCACAAATCTTGCACTTCAGAGTCTATTAAAAAATAGGCATAGGGCGTTTTCAAGAGAAAGCTTTGTTGATGTTTGGATGTGAAACAATAGTGGCCATCTCAATAGTTAATTTTTTTTGGCTTGTCAAGGTTTACCAACAGAGCTTTGAAATTCCATGCACATTGCTCATTATATATTATGTTTCACCTGCTTTCCCCACCATCTTTCATGGTGCTACTAAGAGGTCAAAACACAATGGTGACGTAGCCAAAGCTCTCTAGAATAAAAATAAAGGTCTTTTTCTTATTTTTTTTTTTTTAAGGAAAAATAAGTCAAAACATCAGTAAACACAGAGCCACAAGCCAAGTTTGCATAATAAACAGTAAGGTTGTTCCAAAACATCACTACCACTTTAAATTTCCCATTCTGGGTGCTTGTGAAGTGTAACATTACCTAAATATACTGCACATCATAAAATGTGAAAATCACTCTAGATTCTAGGCTGTAATTCAGGAAAGTATTCCATTCGGGAAAATACTTAAGCATGTACTTAAATGATTGGATCTAAATGCATGTTTAAAGCTAAGTATGAACAGAGAGGAAGTTATGTCTGTGCTTAAATACCTTTCTGAATTACCATCTCTATTTAAACCCAAGCACATCTGCTAAAATTTCTTAAATTACTTTAAATTCACTTCTGTAAAATAGAGCTCCATTGGTTCAGCTTCATTTTATTCAAAGTAAATCTCCAGTCATCTAAGAAGTTACATCAAGGATGAGGCTGCCCTGATGGAAATTAGGAAAGGGGTGGGGTTTGTTTTTTTATTTTTTATCACAAACTTTAGGAAATTTGAATTTGCTGTATTTGAATTCTATACAGAACGCTTCAAGCATTCCTATGGTGGAAACCAGTGGTAAAACATTTATAAAAAACACCCTAGAGGAGACCAAAATGATTTTCAAGCACATTTAAAATGGTTGGGGTTTGTTTTGTTTTAGAGACCCTTGAGGATAAAAACATTCAATATACAGGCTGGCTACTGGGAAAAAGTCTTTTTTTGTTTTTTAAATATATTGGATTTAGCTTCCTTATGAAATGTTTTTGATGTAGTGTTCTTTTGAGCCCATAGGGATTTTTCAACCTTGTTAAAATGTGCCATCTGTTAGAGACATCCGTTATAAAACTACAACATGTCTGTTTTATTCTTAGGAGAAATACCAACACCTTGAACTTTAAAGAAAGTTGCATGCTTTTTCAGACTGTCCTTCTTTTTTTTTTCATCTACTAAAGCAATATACAAATAAGGGAAGTTCTCACTAGTACTGAAAAGATAGAAAATAATTTCCTTTGTGAGGCCAGTTAAGTGATATGATTAACTCTATAGAATCATAGAATAGTTACGGTTGGAAAAGACGTCAAGATCATCTAGTTCCAACACCTCTTCCATAAGCAAGGACACCTTACACTAAACCGTGTAACCCAAGGCTCTGTCCAACCCAGCCTTCAACACCAACAGGCATGGAGCATTCATAGGTTCCCTGGGCAACCCATTCCAGTGCCTCACCACCCTTACAGGAAAGAATTTCTT
>JBAFWW010028909.1:0-18250 GCA_036873685.1 Agapornis canus
GTTCTTATCTCAACCTGTGGGAGTTGCATTCTTTTGATTCTCCTCCCCATCTCTCCGGGAGCAGGGGTAGGGCAAGAAAGGGGTGTTGAGTGAGTGAACAAGCTGCGTGACTGGGTTTAAACCACAACAGGTGGCCCAACAGTGGAACAGGCTTTTTAGAGAGGTGGTCAATGCCTCAAGCATGTCAGTGTTTAAGAGGCATTTGGACATTTGCCCTTAAGAATATGCTTTAACTTTTGGTCAGCCCTGAATTGGTCAGGTAGTTGGACTAGGTGATCACTGTAGGTCCTTCCAACTGACATTATTCTAAAATAAAGCTAAAATTTCTGATTATTATTAATGGTAGAATTCTTGTGTAGTAGTTTATTTCAAAGATAAAATCTGTTTTCTGTAGAGGCTAGAATATTCTTCTTTTTCCTTAAATACCCTTTACTTAGAAAATCTTAGTACACTCTTTAAGCACATCACAGGCTTAAAAAAAACATCTAAGTTAGAGAACTTGATACAGATATGACCAAATAGATTCTGTGTCCATTTTAGATGAATTAGTTAAACTGGTACACGATTGTCACTGTTGTCTCCATGTTGTGTTGTCTTGTACTCTGAGGGATAAACAGATGTTCTTGAAATCTTGTAAGTATACACAGAGTTTTTTATAACATTCTTGATTTTTTGCTCTAAAAAAGGGTGACATCTTTTAATGGCAAAATATTCAAACCACAATTTACCTATCTTTTTCAGTATTTCTTTTATGATATAAGTTTGCAAGTACTTCTAGTTAATCAAGTGCTGTTATGAGTGGCCTCTGACAATGTGGAAAATAAATGTGTTTGCTTAGTTACCTTTCTAGGACTAAGTCATCACTCACTGACTTTCAAAACCCAATTGAAAAGGAGGTTGGCAAGTTTTGGTGAGGAATGGGGCATCAACATTTTTAACTGTGAAGATAATTACTTGACTGAGAGAAATACTTAGTTTTTGTAGAAATGCAATGAAACCCCAAAACTGAAGTCATTGTTCATTATCCTACTACATCCTAATGCTAGGTGGAACATTGCAACAGAAATATTTTATATTATTATTCACAGATTTTTGACCAAAGCTGATATATCATTTACTCTAAGCCATGCTGTAATGAACATTTGCAGTCCAAACAAGCATGGGTGTCCAGTATTTCATTTGTGGTTTTCGGTTTTAATTTCAGTGCATTTTGCTCCATTACTTGCAAAATGTCAGTTAAAAATTAAAAGAGGGCAATTCAAGGATGTTTCTTGGCTTTTCCAAAAACTCATGAATTTTTTTCCTTTCTCTTTCCATTCTTTGCATTTATATAGGAAGACAGCTGCCTTCAAATGATCCAGAAGTCACTGACAGTTTCTCTTGCTTCAGTCCTACTTCATGAGAAGAACTTCAGAAGATACTAACTGAGGTATTTATTTGTTCTTTTCACTTTTAGAATTTCTACTTTGCAGTTATTAGATTGGTAGAAGAGCACATAAAGGACACAATGAATTTAGACCAGGAAGAGTAATCATGAAAGAAAAATAACACTAAAGTTCTGTCAGTAAAGAGAGCTGCTGGGTCTAATCTCTTGGATCTAATCTAATCTCTTTCTGTAGCTGGCCACTGTGTTAGTCAATTTTTTTATAAAAATCAAACAAATATGCCAAAAGGAAACATATTAAAATTGAGTTAAATTGTTTTTTTTTTTTTTTTTTTTGGGGGGGGGGTTCTTCTATTGAGTTTTATCTGATCCTCTGTATTTGTGCAAGAATGGATGAAATATTTTGCAGGAAATCCCTGAACATGAATATCCAGGCATCTAAACAATGACTAAATAACAAAGCTGCCTAAACAAGGAAGCCTTCTAAACTATCTGACATGTATAGGTTTCTTTCTCTAATAATTGAAGGGAATTTCAATTAAAGAAAAGCTTTGTTGTTAATGCAATGTATAATGCTTTTGTCCTAGTTTATCTTTCATAAATCCATGAGATTAAATATAAAAACTGTTTTAAGGATATTGATAAATATTTTATTCTGAAAAGTATTTGTCATTTTTGTCGGATACCAGTGAGTTAATTTATTTGCATAGAAAATATTTGCTCCATTTGTATATGTAAACAGAGTCGGAGAAAGGATTAATGACCAAAGAATTCATGAAGGGAAAAAAGTATCTTGTAAGCCTGTGATCAGCTGGATTTATGTCAGTGCTAAATTTATGATCTGCAGCTGTTAAATGTCTGATAGGAACTCCATCTTCTAATGCATGATAACCGTGCGAGTGCATAACTAGAAAAAAGGAAACATTGTGCTTTGAAAAATTAAATTCTCCAAACATATGGATGATGATTGCAGTGCTTCACAGAGAGCAAAACTTTACTCTGTAAAGCTTACAGATGAAAGTTTTAATGCTTTTTAAACTGCAGCTACCAACATAATTTCTATGATGTCATAGGTTGAAAGAAGGTTGGTTGGTTAGTGTTTGTATATTCAGCCTAGTGGAAGCAGTGCTGGGCTGGAATTTTTCTTTCTGCATTTGAGAACTCAAAGCTTAAATGGCACTGAAAAAGAGATGTCTTAGAATTTCTACAATATTATCTTAAAATATGTAATGTATACAAATTTTCTGTAGCCCTTGATATTTATATGTAGGTTTCCTAACCTTTTGGAAATGTTGGTAATTGTTACTGTAGTTATTGTATAAAATTCATCTGTGTTATTATAGACATAATATATGCATTTCCTTTTTTTTAAATAGACTTTATATGCCAACCAGTGTAGAATACAGTTAAAATAATGTTAGCATTAAAATTAAAAGTTTTTAAAAATACTACTGTTAAAATTTAGTTGAATTTTACATGTGGATTTGGAAAAGAAGTCTTTTGTTTCTAACTTTGTATTTTGTGCTGTTAGCAGCTAATTATATTAACAGTTTTTACATGCAGATTCTATGAAGTGCTGCATAGTCTGAGATTTTAATAAAGCAGTTGGCATTACATGACAGGTTGGGCCAGTTTAGTATGCATTATGTATTGGTTATGTCTTACAGTGGGGCAGTTCATTTCTGGAGTCAGTACACAACCATTTTAGCAGTAGAATTAGCCACTTATGTCACAGATTATAATTAGCTGCGTCTGTACGCCAAAGCAACAGGATGGAATGCAAAACACAGCCAAACATGTGAACGAATTTTCTTCCAGTGATATTTGCCCAGGCCCAAAATATCTCCCACTCCAGATTTGAAAGTAGTGGAAAAGTTAGACAATTCTCTCTTGCGAAGAGACTGATTGTAGCTTATTCAGAACTCCACATTATTTCAGATCTCTAAGGTAAGTAGCAATTTTTTAAATTTGTTTTTATATCTGTATTAAAATATTAGCATATTAATAATTGAGTTTGGTTTTGTTTGTGCTTATTACATTAATGTATTGAGCTTCTTGCCCTTCTGATTTTCTGTGCAACATTTCAGGGTGATTCTGCCCTCATTTAAGGATCATGTTGACAATCATGATTTATAGGACAAATTCGAGGGTTAATTTGTATATACAAGTATTATTTTAGATTCTGATAGTTTAATTGTAGTTGTTTTTACAATTAAATGCAGTATTAAGTTGCACAGTTTAAACTTGCATAATATTAAGAAGCTTTTAGTAATTTTAAAGTCTTTTACAATATCATGTTACTGTACTTACATAAACATCTAGTTTGCAGTGAATCAGTGAACCCCTGATGTTCATAGCTCTAAATTTTTCTCAGTTTATCAATCACATAGTAAAAGTTGAATTTAGTCAAGAATAGATCTGTTCTGATGAACATTCCTTTTTGGTTTGACAGTGTAATAATAACCTTCCATCTGAGGAACTGTTACCAAAATCAGTTCTAAGTTCTGTGAAACGTACTTGAATTATGTGTATAGAGAACTCCTTTTATATATTTGTAATCTCCTTAAATTCAAATACATTTTCACTTGAATAATTTCCCTGACTGAAATAAAATTACTAACTAGGTATCAATTGGTTACTGACTCATTATGATTTATTGGATGATACTTGGTGTGTCTTCATCAACAGGTGGTTGCACTGCATATTTAACCATGCATCAGAATAAGCACAGAAGTTCCTAAAACAAGCTGTTGCCAGAGCGTAGGAATGTGATTTTATTAGTGATTTGACACCAGTCATCTAGGCTGCTTTTATAGAGATTTTGGTGGTTTCACCATATCTGTCTTAAATCTCCTCCTAATTAAGCAAGAGATTAATAGTGTCCTAGAAGTGTCTGCCTCTCTCCATCGTCTGTGGAGGGGGCCTAGGTAAGTATGGTTGATGTTTCTATCCTACATAGCCGCGTCCAAATGAGTAATCCGCATGAGTGAACTGTAGTAGCTTTGTGCCATACAGTTCTGAAATTTTGCAGTCAGTTAGGAATTCAGAATTTTTACTGGAGATGTGTAGTCACAACTGATACCTCTTTGGCTGAAATGAATGTTCTAAACAAATGTGATATTTACATATTAGATATGTATTTCCTTTCCATTACATAACAAAGATCCAGTGGTCCTAGCATACCACTGAAGGGTAAGAACCGCTGCATGGAGTTAAATTGAAAATAAAAATTAAGCCCAGCATTAAAGGGAGACATTTAAAATCTCTTTCTAAACATTTACAGTTCTGCTAATAACATGCAGATTTTTTCTGTTTGAAAACTCAGCGGTTAAAACCAGGTTATATTTTAGTTTTTATTCATAATCATAAGGTTTTAGTAGGTTTTTAGTTACACAGATGTGTGACTAAGCGTCAAGAATGCTCAAGTGAGAACATTGTGTTTTAAGCTAAGGGAGAAGAGCTTTGTAGGAAGAATTGAAAGAAAGAAATGGATGTAGTGTATCTTACAAACCCAAGCCCCTGTCAAAAGGCACAGAAAAGTTGTGTGTCCTTTTGCTTGAATAGAATGTGAAAAGTAATGCCTATTACATGAGATACAAATCCCAGGTCCTGATAGTTTTTAATTATCTTCATGTTTTGGGATTAAGTAAGCTGTATTTCCTGTGGACTTCTCAAAGTTGATTGTCTTAGATGTTTAATGAGCAGTGACTGAAAATTTTCCATAACAGAGACACTTACAAGGTGTTTCTCACATACACATTTTCTGATATCTAATAAAGTCTTTTTGCCTATTGCAGTCTTTCAGTGGAGACAAATGGTGCTGCTTCTTCTCTCTATGTCTCAATTTCTGAAAGTTTGTAGGAATATAGTATTTCTGAGATCTCTACTTGTCTGTTGAATTTGGTTGAAATTGGCCAAGAAAACCAAAAGCTGTTGGAGGAGGGAGGGAAATGAATGGGAGACAAGCAATTTACACATAGAGTGCCATGTCTTTTTTATTTATTAGACCAAGCTAAAAGCATCATGGCAGTTTGGATAACAGGTTAATTCAATATCCTAGTCAAATTTTCAGCTTGGTAATGATATTCTCACTATTTAATTCATCTGTAAATTTGGCTACCTGGGCCAGTCTTCTCATTAGACCTTTCTGTATATCTGCCAAAAGCTGTTAAACAGCTGCTACATTTCATGCCACGGCTGGTTATGTTTCTGTGGTGGATGAAGTACTTCTGTAAAATAAGGTGAATAGGAATATAAACTAAAGTACATAAATAAATTTAAATATTGATTATGGTGTGTGCTATGTTGGATATTACTGGTATTAGCCATAGGCACACAGTTTTTACTGATATATATAGTATATTTGTTTATTTGTGTGCTTGCATGTGTATATACTGAAGTTTATTCTGTATGAATCATGTATTTTCAATAATGGGAAAGAATTACAGAATAGTTTGGGTTGGAAGGGACCTTCAAAAGTCATCTAGTCCAACCCTCCTGCAATGATCAGGGACATCTTCAGCTTGTTTGCCTGTGTGAAAGTTTTCATAGTAGGGATAAGAAGGAGGAGGAAAAAGCTCGCTGGGGTTTGGCCAAGTGTCAAAAAGGAGAGCGCGAACATGGTAGTCACTTGCAAAAGTCAGCATGGATGAGGCAGACAAGGCTGCATATATTTTGATTTTACAGAAAAGACATATTTGAGGGCTAAAGAAGTGAAAGATTACTCAGAGGACACCCAGTACAAAGTTTTATGTAATGTGGATGGATGTAGTGGAGAATTCTATGGAGATGGAGCAAAACTTTTTGTGGGATGGGGCAGCAAAGCCAGGATAGGAGGTGGTAATCCTATGCTGCCTGTGCTACTTTATAGGCTATTTTTCTACTCTCAGGTGCTCAAACTTGTCTACTTTTTCAGTCCTACTCTTTGATGTAATAAAAGATACTTCTTTTAGCCACAGAACTGTATTGTATTGTATTATATTCCCTGTAATATTCTACTTTTAGTTTTGTGTCATTATGATTATGATTCCATTTAATGAAAAGACAGAGGAAGGCATCTGAAAACTCACCTTGATTAACGCAGAACAGTATTATGAAATAGTGTATTTCATTGTGCGTGATTTCACGAGTCATTTAATAATTATGTTGAATGCACATTTTAAGATAATGCTTTCAAAAAGAAATTCAGGTTTTATATTCATGAAGTTGTAGAAGATTATTAATGTATTGTTATAATGGAGAAGAAACCGCATATAAGCTATATTTGATAAAACCACTCTTTGTATTTATCTGTGTACCCCACAATCTTTTTCAATTTTCTATTTCATTGAAATAGTTACTAAAAGATTTCATGATCTGTGAAAGTACTCATTTTTTATGTTTAGATTCATATATTTTATTAATTTTGTTTTTAGCTAAACATTTATTGAACTGATAGTGCTGTGATTCAAACTTGATAAGTTGTTTTAACTGATTTCAGTCATGTTTATAGAAGACAAAGCCATATTCCCTTTGCCATAATGAAAACATCTAGCATGGTATTTAAATTAAGAACATTAATTACCATTTTCCTGTATCAGAAATCCTCAGGTACACAGTAATGTCTGCCTCTAAGTCAGAAAAAAATTCAAAACTAGCATTTTAAAGTTGTCTAGAAATCAGTGCTTTGATTTAGGATTGCTGTAAAGCATATAAATATCTAGAACCAACCCTGGCATTGTTCAAGGCCAGGCTGGACAGAGCCTTGGGCAACATTGTCTAGTGGGAGGCATCCCTGCCCGTGGCAGAGGGGTTGGAACTAGATGATCTTAGGGTCCTCTAACCTTAAACATTCTATAATTCTGTGAATGTGAAATAATGCAAACAAATGCAACAGAAAGCAAAATTATTCATTCTTCCTTTGCTTTATCAGAAGATTCTGTCTTTTGCTACCTTACCCTTCTCTTTGTGACTTTCTTCAGCATGTTCTGGACATATTTCTCCCCATATTTTACAATCTTCACTTGTGTGCCTCATGTTCATTTCCTGAGCGTACCCGCTACTTAACCTTTTTCTCTTACCTGCAAGTGTCTACTCAAAATACTTATTTTACTGGAGCTCTTTCTTTTCATGCTTATATGAAAAGTCACCACCACTTCTGTAGGTTTAGTGAAGTATTGATTGTTGGGACAATTATCAGAGAACGTTAATCAAAACATGAATGCTGCCTGCCTCTGACTTGCAATGCAGCTGAACTTACATATCTGCCAAATACATCAGATGACAATGTTACTCAGTGTATGTGGGGCCTCTCATTTATGCAGTTGTGGAGCCCACTTTTCCAAGTACAGACTTTGCTAGTCTGTAAAGTGGGTTTCAGGATCCCTGTGCAGTGAAGTAAGTTGTGTTTTGAAATAGGAGTCTAGTCCAGCCTACAGTGCAGGTAGTTCAGCAATGTCAGCATTCACAAAAACACAAAGAATTTTTCTTAACTGCATCCCAGAATGAGTGCTTCAGCATGAGCTTCAGTTTCCTTCAGACCCACAAGGAACAGTTTAGAGAATTGGTCTTAATGCCTTTAATTCTGTTTTCACATTTTGTGCATTATTTATGTTCAGAATTGCTAATAATACTGCAGCGGATGCATAGGTGGCAAATAGTATTCTTATATTGTTACTAGAATTTCCTGTTACAGTATTGCTTTTTCTCTTAATGTTCTGGGTTGGTTCTCTGCTACGTCAGACTACAAAGACTTTATTGCCATGTCAGGCACTATTGTCCAAATTTAATGAGCAGACAATGTCCAATTTGAGTTTAAAATGCAGGTTATATTTGTGCTCTGTGAATGTCTTGTCTTAAGTATGCCCAAACAGTAACTTTAGAAATTACAGGGATACTTCATGGAGAAGGCAGTGAGCTTGTTTGATCCAAATAGGAATTACCTTCCAGTCACCCAAATTAGGATCTTTAAAATGAAGAAATATGCCAAAAATAAGTATTACTTTTCAGATTACAGTACTTGATTCACATCAGTAAGTCAATTTTAATTGAAAGTTAAGAATTTTAATAGTAACTGCTTATGTAAATTTCTGATTAAATATTTTATATTAAAAATATACTTTCAGGTGCAAGGATGGTATATACTATGTCGAATGAGAGATTTTGCTCTTTTGTTTAGTTTGAAATGCATGCATACTTAACACATACTCCTGGGTTTTGTTTATCCTTCATTTGGTTTTGCAGTTAATTGTAAGCTCAGCTACCTCTTTCCTGTTGGTTTTAATGCAGGTGGTATACTGATCAACACCAGTATTTGTACATTTTGCCATGTTCTTCATCTTCTGTGTTTCTTGCATTGCATTATTGTCACCGTTGCTGAAGAAACTTTAGAGTCGGTTGCTCCCTAAACAGTTGAAGTCAACATCACCAAAAAAGGCTTCTGCAGTACATGTCTTTTGATGATTTCCTTATGTGTCTAATACCCATTTAAATTAATCTGCTTTTCCCCTCTGTATGTAAAATGAGTAATAAAGCTACTATAGCCAGGACTGAAATGCAACAAAAGCACATCAGTTTGTGTTCATTGACATTTAAAATTCATCAGAAAAGGGCAGGGATTTAAAATATATAATGAGACACAATATAGATAGGAAAGCATTTCCCTTCCTTGCTACTGAAAAGGAAAGTGAACTTTTAATTTTTAGTTTAGTTTCATGTGACTTTTCAAAAAAAGTACAGTTGTGAATTTCTAGATGCAAGGTTGAATTACTCTTCTTTCATAGTTTTTAAAACAATCTGTGATAAATCACTTGAATTAGAGAGGGAAGACATGAGTCTTAATTTTCATCTCTACTCTCTGTATCTAGTTGAATTCCTTATTTCTTTGGTGTATTTTCACTTCACTATTCAAAGACAGCTGCACAGGATAGCAGTATAACTCCATTTACTTTGTAAAATAATTTAGTAATTCTAAATATCTTTTCTAAAGGTCATGTCATAGTTCAGTCTTGGTCAGCAGCTAAGTGCCACACAGCTGCTCTCTTACTCCCCCTTGGTGGGCTGGGGGAGAGAATCAGAAGGGTAAAAGTGAAAAAACTCCTGGGTTGAGGTAAGAGATAAAGGTTTAATAAGTAAAGCAAAGCAAGAAATTAACTCACTGCTTCCCATTGCAGGCAGCTGTTTGGCCATCCCCAGAAAAGCAGGTCTCCCTCACATATAAATGGTTACTCAAGAAAACAAACACCATCCACCTGAACATCATCCCCCTTCCTCCTTCTTCCTCCCCACCTTTATATGCTGAGCATGATGTCATATGGCATGGAATATCCCTTGAGTCAGTTGCGGTCAGGTGTCCCAGCTGACTCCCCTCCCAGCAACACCCCCAGACTACTGCTGATGTGGTAGGGTGTGGAGCAGAAAAGGCCTTGGCTCTGTGTAAGCACTGCTCAATGGTAACTAAAACATCCCTGTGTTATCAACACTGTTTCCATCACAAATCCAAAACACAGCCCCATACCAGCTGCTATAAAAGAAAATTAACTCTAGCGCAGCCAAAACCAGCACAGTCCTCAACCAGCATAGGAAAGCACCACAGAAAGGAGTTCGCTGCTTTGTAATTGTGCTGAAGGCTATGGTATGAACTGTAAGTATGCCTCTGAAGAGATAGCAGCATGTTATCTAGAAGTAGCACTTTCATAAAAACAGTAGCAAGAATAGGAAAAAGAGAAAAGGTTATGCCAATGCATGTTTGCTCTCACAGAGGGTACCTCTTCCCAGCACTAAAGACATGAAATACTTCTTCTGAGAACAACACTGAGCACAGTGTTAATAAGACTTGCTAAAAGCTTAGACCAAGTAGGACTTTACTACCAACCAGTATTTCTACAAGATACATTTTTGACCTTGCTAGTAATCATTGTTATATGATCGAAAAGATCTATGTCACACATCTAGAAAATAAAAATAAATCTTTTTGTTTGGTTTGGTTTTGGCTTTTGTTTGGTTTTTGTTTGTTTGGGGTTTTTTTTCTTGTTGTTTGGAGTTTTTTCTAAATAAATGGAAATGTAATTGTTGGGGGGGTTGAGTACTTTTGAAAACTGTAAAATTCCTTGTTGTCTTGTAGACATCCACATAAGATTATGATAGCAGAGTATTTCACGATTTGTCTTCATCAGAGGGATTGCTTACATTTCCTTCACATGTATAAAGAACTCCAAACCTTTCAGTATTTTCAGCAACTCCAATGAAGATTACTTCCTGCATTCCTTCCCCCAAGTTAGCTTTGCAATTCTTGCACATCTATCACACTTCCCTTAAGGTTATAAATAACCAAAGAAAGCATGACAAATGACAAACAAGGTTTTAAGAACTTTGTTCCTAGCAGTGTTTTGAGATTCCCGGTGTTCTTTCCAGTGAAAGAATATTAAAGCCACAAAACCAATTCTTATCTATATTTAATGGTCCTTAAGAAATTAGATTTTGGACACAGAAACCTAATCTTCACTGAAACTCAAAGTAATGAAGTATCAGATCCTGTCTGCAAAGCTTAACTTCAGCGTGTGTTAAAGTTAAAAAAAAAGGTAATTAAAACAGCAATTTAAATGGTAGTACAAACAGCATGGGATGTATCCATTTTGTCAAATAGACTTCTTTTAAAGTCCCTGATACCCAGAGACATAACAAACCACTCTAAAGTAGCCAGAATTCTATTTAATTGCCCAGGTTAAGAGTATAAAAGTTTGAATATGGTGACTGAAGGGGAGTTCTTAGATGTTTTTTCCAAATAGGAGTATGATAAATACTCTTGAGATAAATTAAACCTGCATACCTTGTAGTACAAAAGAACCGTATTAAGACTATTAAGAACCTGCTAGGTAGTTTGTATGTTAAATAGATGATCAGACTCTAAAACAGAGTGATTAAAGAAGTAAAGAATATATAAGTAGTATGTAAAATTAATTTTTTGTGTTTCTGTTAATTGTGGAGGAAACTGGCTCACTGTGTGCTAGAGCCTCATTTTATGGGTACTTATCAAAGGATCTAGCTCAGAGTAAAAGGACTATAGGAAAAGCTTATCTGTAGAAGACATGTAGATAAAATAGAGAGTAGTATTCAAAATCAGAAGGTATTCACTGAAGACCTCTGAAAGAACTCTACTAATAGAGATAAAAGGTCAGCTCTAAAGACTGCAGAAGCCTGTATTAATTTAGATTGGAAGGCGCCTCAGGAAATCATCTAGTCCATCCTCCTCCCATACTTTGAGAGTCTGTAGCAGAGCACCACTTGTCCTTTGAGCTTTCATAACCTCCTGAAAGTCTCCTTTTCTGTTTCAGAGAAAAATTGTATGCATTTGACTCAGCCCTTTGCACACAGCACAGCCTTCTTCCTCCTTGCCTTCCCAGCCTTTCTTTCCTGAGTGCTTTTATCCATCCATTGCAGCATTTCAGTCATGCAGGCTCTCCAGTGTATTTCTGTAATTCCAGTGGGATCATTGCTCTGCAGCTGTACATGGACTTCTAATTACTCTTGCTTGGTTCTCGTTCTGTGTTTATTCATGTACAGGCACTGGAGAGAGATAGGCCAAAAGTCACAGTCCTGTATAAGGAAAGGGAAAGAGCCATCTCTGTCATGCTGTCTTCTGGACGCTTTGCTGCCCCCCATGTGTTCACTTTTCTTAAGGCTATGGCAACTGTCTCCTTATGTACCTAGTTGAAAGCTTTCCTCACCAAGTTAGCAAAAGTTACCTGATCTAATGGGAGGTGTCTCTGACCATGATAGAGAGCTATGAACTACATTATCTTCGGGTCCTTTCTAACCCTAACCGTTCTGATTCTATGACATTTTCTGGAGGATGACTCTGAAGGAATGTCCCAAATGGAAAAAAAACAAACAAACAAACAACAAAAACAATAACAAAAAACAGACGGCTATTAGAAGATATTTTGGGACAAAGCAATAAAATTATTAATAATTATTCTGTCACCAGGACCAGATGGTATTCACTCATGTTCAGAAGGAATAATGGTCTTTGTCTGCCTTTCTGGTAAAAGAAGCAAAATAGCATCAAACACAGGTTCATCTTAATTTTCTGCCCCAAGAGCT
Organism: Agapornis canus; assembly: GCA_036873685.1. Taxonomy (NCBI): domain Eukaryota; kingdom Metazoa; phylum Chordata; class Aves; order Psittaciformes; family Psittacidae; genus Agapornis; species Agapornis canus. The sequence continues at coordinate 12,464 of JBAFWW010028909.1, forward strand.
TCTGATATATTTAGGTATTGCTAATGGCATGATTCTAGCTTTGCTTCAGCAATATATTACCACTGCCCATCCTACCAGGACCTGGAGTATGGAGTAAAATAGTGATGAGAAACACACATTAATCATCAAATATTATGCAATTCCTGTTAATTTTTTATGCAAACAGAGAAAATTTCAGCATTGTCAGAGCAGATAGAATACCCCTAGGCAGATTATCCCTATCTTGATATTTTGAATAAATAAAAGAACAATGTCAATTTAAGCCAAAATGTGACCTTCATTCTGTTTATAAATGTTATAAACATTACAAGGGGATTTTAAAGGAAGAGTCTCTTATGAATAAGTAAGATGTAAAGTAGGCAAACAAAGGCTATCAGATGTCTGCAGGTAATTGGGGAAGAATGTTTTAAATTACAACCCTTGAATAGGAGGATAATACCCCGTGAGCTTAGAATTCCAAAGGTATTGTAAACATCTTCCTACTTCAGTGTAATGCAGTATGAAAGCTTTACTTAAACAACAAAGGCAGTGTCTTTAAAATACACTTTTTCCTGCAGCTCTCTCACAAGTGCTGTATTTTTCTGGGTTTCCCAGTGACATTATAAATTCAAGTGAAAGACCTTTTCTCTGGAGGACAGTAGAGATTTTAATATATATTTGAGAATACAGGAATAGTTCTGTAGTGCAGTCTGGAAATGAATGGCAGACTCACATGTCCCTGTTTTTCATCTGGCACTTTCTTCTAGGTTTGAATGTATTGCTTTTGCAGGTACAACAAGTTGTGGTATAAAAACATCCTATCAAGTGTAAGAATTTGAATTGCATTAGGTGTCTGAAATGTCAGATTGTTTGCCAGCCTTCCAATTTCTAATGAAAAAAGCAGAAGTATATCTTTAAAGAGCACCAGTCTGTTTTACCTTTGGTAGAATTTTCAAATAATTCACAATTTGGAGTAGTTATTGGAAAGGCTGTAGCAGGGAGGAAAGAAAAATGGACCTACAGATATCAGAGCCTATTCCAGTTTTGGGTTTTGTTTGTTTTTTGTTGTTTTGTTTTTTTTTTTTATGTAAAATTGAATCTTTTGTGCCTACATGCAAATTTCAGTAGAAACATAAATTGTAGTTAAATAACCTGATGGAGCTACCACATAATGCAAAACAGTTCACTTCTTCTGAACTGTCACTAGTTGATAAAACTTCTTCTATTTCAAATGAGAAATTATTCCCTTTATTAAAAACAAAAACATTTTTCTGAGAAGTAGGTTTGAAACTGTGTACTGGATGGCATTTTTGTTCACCGCTTGGTAATCTCCTCAAAAGAAAGATAATAAAATGCCCATTAAATTTAATGCATGTGGGAAAATGATTCTTGCTTACTGTTTTAGAACTTGTTACTATTCTGTCCAATATACTTAAGTTAGATCACTTAACGGGTATCACAAACTCTCATCAGCACAAACCAACAAAAAAGAAATACTTTTAAGTGGAAAATTAAGGTACTGTTCATTTGAACAGAGTGGATTTTTTGAGTAAGTTGCATATGTGCTAACAGAGGCTAATCCTCAGCAAATAACATGACACAGGTTACATCTGTATAACTAATTGTCATCCCTAGCAGACAGAGTGTCTTTTTGGGAGCCTTCCTCTGTGCTGTTCCCAGGACATCATGTGGCTTTGTCCATACCAGACAGTGTAGGCAAGTTATTCCAGAATTTATGTTGTCACTGAAACAGCATGGATGTTCACAGCACGTGCCTTGACCCTGCTTAGTTTACTATTCTACTTGTAAGGTAGGAAAATCCTTACCATAAAAAAACTGACCTTAGAATAAAAAGGCACAATTTTTCCTGCAATGGGTATGGGTCTGGAAATGAGAAATGAGAACTGAGATCTTGTCTCCTGCAAGAATATATACTCTCAGTGAGATGTTTTCCTACACCTCTGCTGTTTTTTGTAAGGGAGATGAAATTTAAAGCAGAGAGAACAAAAGCCAAACAGGAAGAGGAAAGAAGTAGATAGATTCAGGGTGTCTGCCCTCAAGAGAAATAGGAACCAAGCCTGGTCAGCCAAGAGTGTTGTATGTGGGAGAAAAGCTAGTGACAGACGTGAGAGAGTCTGGAATTACCAATAAGTGTGGAGGTTAAAGGAACAGGAGATGAAACGTTTTAAGATGTAAATGAAAGCATGCCTTAGCTGGGCAGGTATGTTCAGGAGTCAGAAAACTGTAGTGGAGAAAAAGAAGATGAAAAGGAAGACTGAGATTGTGTAAGGGGTCAAATATGTTAAAACTGTAAGAAAGCAGGGAAGGAGAAAGGTTTAACAAAACCTGGGAGAAATGCAGCTGATACGAAAGGAGACAGGTCTGGCTAGAGTAAGTAAGAAATTGAGACTTCACTGCATGCAGAAGGGGAAAACAAAGAAGGCGTAAGGATAGTTCTACGTGGGAAGAGGCAATCCAGTTTCTGGGACAGATGGACAGAAATAAGACTCTTCTGCCCTATGTTCAAAAGGGAATCCTAGTATTGAAACTGTCCTACTGCAGGGGAAAAAAAAAAAAAAAGTAGGAAATGCATTGCTACAGTCTCTTGGTCTCTCCTAGTGCTAGAGAGCTCTCCTAGTTTATAGAGAACACTAACATCCACTGCTGCAACCAGTTGTACCAAGATCTGTACGCTAGATCTAAAGATGAAGAATCTGCAGGTTAGTCTGAAGTGAACAGTATGTCACAGTTTCTCTTTTTTGTTCTTTTGTTCGGTTTTTTTTTCTAGAAGTTACATAAAACAGAAATTAGAGTTGAAAGACTTCAGAGCATTCTAATAGCAGCGTTAAAAACATATCTAAATTAAGAGCTAGATCTGTACTGCTAATTTAAACATGCGTATGGAACAGTCCAGCAGGAATATAGTGGCTAGCATCCACACTATTAAACTCCCTTATTCTGTAAAACAGAGAAGCCACAACCATACTATCACTTAGTAATTATAACAAAGCAATGACAATTTTTAATGTCTGTTTTGAGCATTTAGGAAACCCAGACTTCCAGCCAGTGAATGTGCTATGTTGGTTGGCAAAGAAAAGAACTGTCTAGTTTTCTCTGTAGATTTGTAATTATCTATTTTTCAATGTCAGTTTTCTTAGAAGAGATGAGGACTGACTTGTGACCTAATTTATGTTCTTTGCATAGAATATCTCGTAATTTGTAGTATAGAAACTACTAGCATTTAGACTACAACATTTCCATTTGCTTCAGTGTTAGTCTTCTGGGGCTAAATGTGTTTTGTTAGATAAAAACTACTGGAATTTTTTTCTTCTATATTTAAATGCCTGAATAGGTGACTTGTAAGAAATTGCATTCACTCATTTAGTGAACAGTTCACTGTCAACAACTGTGGAACTACGAAAGTAATAGACCTAAGAGTCTAGAAAAAACAGTTTGAACACTGGCATTAGAAATATTAATGTGTGAAGAAGTAGATCAATAAATAAAACAGGATCACTAATTTTTCTATAATACTTTAGCAATTTATGAGACTTTGCAATGATACAACTTTATCCTAAGAAGTATCTTTATAACCCAGAGAAGCATGTTCCAGTTTTCAGTTCATGTTGAATTATTTCTCCTTTTCTTGATGCCATGAACCTTTTTAACCAGTTATAAAAAATATTTTCCTTGAATTTTTATCCCTGTAATTATTAAAAATTCAGAATATGTTCAAAGATATTGGTAAGTACTGAAGTTAATCAACTTTCTATATCAAATTGTGTTGACAGCTGTTTGTACTGTTAGTAATCTGCATTATTGAGTAGATAAATCTACAGCAAGATGTTGCCAGATCATGGTTTAACCAAATATGTTGTAGGCTTAGTTGTCGTGTTTAAATTCTAATTTCAATTGGTTTTGTGTTGTCTAATTTATTTTTTTTTTCAATAACAAATTTGAATTGGATGTCTGGGATAGATCACTTATCATAAAAATATAATTTATCTGCTGAAGACAGGACCTATCATAGCCTTGTCTGATAACTAAAGCAGTCATGGAATTTTATATATCTGAAATTATACAGAATTCTGTAATTTGGCATTTTATTCAGAATGTTGCTTATTAAGTTATTTGCAAATGACTGTAAGAATTCAATGCCAGACTTTTACAGTTAAATTAGTGTAGTAATGATTGAATAGAAAGGCTTTTCTGTATCCAGTGTAACATGATGTCTGTTCTGAATAAGGAAAGCATTTAGCTGCCACTGAATAAAAGAGCTGAAATCCTAGTGAGCAAAATTAACCTGTGGTAAATTATAATGAAAGTTGTGTAAATTTGTCAACCATCTTCTCTGTGTTTCTGTTCTTGGAGTGTCAGGTAATACCTAAGCTGCATTGTAAAGCTATATTACTCCCAAAGAATGACAAACTGAAGGGAAACCTTGCACTTTCACCTGAAGAAAAAACCCTTTAATACCTGGAAGGATCAAATGATCAGAATAAGAGAGAATGTGTTATTCAGCTCTCAGTGTAATTTATAATCCTGTAAAGACTATAATTCATTATTTATAAATCTTCAGGTCATCCCTGTGTGCTTAATTTTGCTTTGTCCTTTATAGTGAGAAAACCTTTTACACAGTAGACTAAATGTACACTATTCTTTTCCATAAAGAGAGAATTTTTATTAAATTTTAAGGATAAGAGGAAGGGTAATTCTGCTGACCCTTCCCTAAGGACAAGTTAAACAGTTCACCTTAGCAAATTCATTAGGAGCTGAGAATATTTTTGAACTGGAGGAATGCAATAATAGGAATGTCATCTTCATTTTAACAGAAGTGGAATCAGGCACCTGGCTCTTTAGAAAGATTAGAGTTTTTTAAACTTCATGTTGAGAGAAAGCTGAATGGTACAGAGGAGCACATTTGGAAAGATATGAAGAAGGAAGTAATGAAAAGCATACATCCCCAATTACAGGATAGAAAAGAATCTGGCAGTAGGATATGATGAATAAATACAAAATATTGGAGGGTAGAAGACTGGAAATAGAAGAAAGTTATTCATGTTTGTATAGCTTCAGAATACAACAGGAAAACTAAAATACTTCGCTTTAAGGAGCTAAGAAACTAAATTAACTTGAATAGTCATGTTGAAAACATGGCAAAGAAAACAATGAGTAACACCAAGTAAAAAACGTTTGGGAAAGACAGACTAGGACGTGCAAGCGATGCCATGTGTTAACAGAAGTTTACTATAAAGACAGATTGATAAAGCAGTTGTATCAAAGACTGGGCAGTTTATCAACATGCTCATGGACTGAAATGTGCAATCTAAGCAGAGCAATGTTATTAACTGTATAAATGTAATTGATAATATTAAGGACTGTATTGCCAATGACCTGGCCAGGGTGATTACAATGACTGTGGCTTGCTGTAGTGGATTAGAAACAATGTGAGAGGAAACTATTTTTTTCTTCTACCCTTGTAGTATAAACATCATAATTAGGTCCAACATTCAGACTGCATTTTTACATCCCACAAATGACTGGGTTTGGGAACAGTTCCTCAGGAGGCAGAGTAATTTCCTGACTGAATTCTGAGCAGTGTACAAGGTCACTTTCCTGTTGTCAAGGAGTGTATTGTAACATCAGCCATGTTGATGTTAGAGTAAACAAGAGCTGAAGAATCTTAGTCATTGTTCTTGTCCTGGGTTCAGCAATAGCAGTCAGTTTTTCTCCTTCTTGGTAGCTGGTGCAGCGCTGTGTTTTGACTCAACCTGGGAACAAAACTGATAACACCGATGTTTTTAGTTG